>KZ308182.1:2240341-2270579 GCA_000376725.2 Ladona fulva | reverse complement strand
AACAATTATGAAGCATATAGTGGTTGATTTCGTCAATTTACTTTAACTTGTGAAGGTTTTCATGGGACTAAAAACCTTTTTAAAATAGAGGCAAATGTAATAATTACCAATTAATTCCGTGTCATTAACGAAAACTACGTTTAAAACAGTCAATCAGTCTTCAAGTGAAGCTCTCCGTCGACGAGGTTTGTTGTTAGGTAATTCGATAGGGTATCGAGAAATAAATATACTTGTTGTACTAGTGTCGAAGGAAGTAAATAATGTAAATATAATTAAAGAAAATGAAAAGAAAACGAAAAACAAAAATTCCAAACGGAGAATACACGGGCGAGCAAGGCTGTGTATTGCGGGGTTGCCTATGCTCAGATTACCGATTTTCAATAAATTACTGCAGCAAAACTAAGGCCCATTCACACGAAAGCCGTTAGGCTTTTTCATTGCTCTACTACCACTACCACCACAAAAAGTTTCATCAAAATCCCAGAAAAAATCTGAGACGCTCCCCTGTAAGATAAAAAATAGCCCAGTACTAAGAATACTACAAGATAACGTAAGTTTAAGGATAACGCAATTCATTCGTTTGCAAACATAAAAATTACGATAGAATAGATGTCAGAAAAACTTGATTTTTTAGCAACTTCGTTTTTCTTATCTTGCATTACTTAATTTTTTATTATTAAGAAAATGTACCGTGTACAACGGTAATGAACATATTGTTATTTCGAAATTTTGGAACACAAAATTATTGCGTTGAGAATTGTTGGTTTGGGTTACTAATTATTACATTTTAACAGATTTAAATTAAATTTGTTATACGAAAATGCTAATGTGCTGATATCTACCGTGTAGAAAGCATGATAAACCTTGTAGATGTAGATGTCTCTCGAAGTAATGATAAAGTCTGGATGTCTTGCATGGATGTTGAGCGTATCCCGTTTCAACAACTCAAAGTGGAATTGCTAGGACACGGCTGGCCATCAGAGGCGATAGCACATCAGCTCAAGCCCGCCATCAGTATTATGAATATATTTTGACGTTAGCTATCTCTAAATAAACCACGACGACAAACGCATGAACCCTCAGCATTCCCGTCGGGAGCATAAACATGACAAGAATATCCTACTAACCCAAGCAATTATTTTCTTATCTAAACTCCGAGGAGAGCGAGATCCAGAAGAATCTCAGAGGCGACGGGAGGGAAGTAAATTGGGGAGTTGGAAACGGTGAGACAAAGGAGAAGAGGGAGAAGAAGCGGAGAAGGCGTTGGGAGAAGTATGGGGCGTGGGTGGCCAACGGGGCGGGGCTCGAGAGCGTGGAAAGAGAGGTGACGTATAGGAGAGGTTTATTCTGTTTGAAGGGTTTGTCCGTGATGAAGTTGCTGTGGCAACCTCATTACTTATTCTCAAAATCGTTCCTCTTCCTCACTCGTGGGCTCTATTATCCCTTCTCCGCCCTCTTATCTCTTCCTCCATCTCTCTGCGTCCTCACATCTACGCTCATCCTCACGTTCTCCCTCTGCCTACCAATTTCTCTCTCGCTCCTCGAGAATCCCCGCTGCCATTCATCCTTCCCGCCCCGCACTTTGCACCAAATCAGGGGAGATTACATCCCCGTCCTCGTGCAGCCAACCCTTTCCCCGATGCAAGCCTTCCCTCCCGAGTAGCCTTCCCTCTCTTTTAATTCCGCCCCACAATCGCTCCAAACCTGTTATCGGGGTCACTCCCCGTTGGCAACACAACCTCCCTTCAAAGCGGAAGTTTACGTCCCGAGTTCTCTACGAGGAATAGCAGGAGGGCATTGGTTTGATCCGCTCGACATCTCCTTTGATCAGAGGCCCTTGCGTTTACCAGGATCGCTTTTTTATCCCCATACCTTTCCCCGCCTCATTTTCGCTCCTCTCCTCAGGAATTTTTTTCGGAGTCGATTCTTCGGGCGCCTGCGCGATGCTGCGAATTCTTATTTTTAAGTAATAGCGATAGTGTTTCTGGTGGCATTACTTAATGAATAGATGAGATTATGCACAGATTAATATAGCATTTATTTTCTTTACTTTCGTTTTACTTTAATCCGTGTCTGTGATTATACGAAAGCTACTGAGGTATGATAGATGCCGGGTAATTGCATTAATTTTGATAAAATCAATATGATCAGGAGTAACTTTGTGAAAAGCCATAATAATAAGTTGAGCTACTTAGTAATTTTCCACTGATTTTTTATTTAAACGACCGGTTTCGTAAGGAGTTCTTACGTAAGAACTCCTTACGAAAGCGGTCGTTCAAATAAAAAATCAGTAGAAAATTACTAAGTCTTTTAACTTATTAGCATTCATTTTGGTTTCAATTCTTATAGAATACTATAAACAGTAAAATCTATAGTCATTTAGCCCTACTTATGTAGGCTTGTTTCTCTCTTAATATTCTGACTTAGCGAAGAAACCAAAAAAAAAAACTACCATGAACCTTATCTCTCCTATTCGCCTCATTTCCTCGCCAAACTTTTTCTAGATAAAGAGGGTGCATGCGTTAAAGACTTCATGCTGATGACTGCACAGACAGACAAAAATAAATGTAATATTATAGCTCTTTGTCTGTTTTGGCGAGACTGAGAATTCTATTCTTCCATACCGTCATTCGCCAATCACATCACATTCAAAAAGAATATTAATTCAAATGTAATAGGAAACGAAATGAAGAAGTCGTGGAAATTTAAATTTAAATTTTTATAAAAAATCGTTCTTTTATAGGCCATATTGAGACAAAGTTTCTATCTTCATCAACCCTATCCTCGTGTTTAGGACAGTTGTTAACTTGAGAGAAACATCTTGATGGAAAATTAAAAGGAATGAGAATAGAAAAGAATCTTAAGAGATAATCAGAATCTCTAAATGGGAAATACCGCTTTCTAAGAATGAAGAGCGGAACAAATCTAACACAACTTATCTTTTAAAGACGATTCAAATTTCCAATAAATTTATAACAACTTGGATAAAATTTCCATATAACTCACCTCAGAAAATATAGCATAAAATTTCCTGCTATGGATAATACAAAATTATCCACAGCACCCACTAAGAAGGGGGTGAGAAAAACCAGCGCAAACCTACCGATGAATTGAGGGTATGACATAACTGGAGATAATCCTTAACAGGAGAACAACCGCGAGGCCAGCGTATTTATAGAACTGGCAAACCAACTGAATTAAGTAATATATTTAAAGGCAAGTCGTGCATAATTTCTGAAATCACGAAAGAAAATCAGCAACCGAAGGTAGAATTAAATCAATGGCCTGAAACGTTGAAATGAAACAGCAATTCGTTAATATTTTGTTGCCACCTGGGCCACCTAGCAAATTGCTACGTAATATTAAATAAATAATATTTGATAGAGATAAGTCCAGCGAAACTTATATTAAGCTAAAGGAATAGAGTGTTATGTTTTCGGTTCCCTTCGAGTAGGTTTTCCTCTAGTTTAGTTTGGAAAGAAGAAAATAGATTAAAGGTGTGCAGAATCACGAAAGAAGATAGAAGAAAATACAAGAATATACTCTCTTTCACACCCTGGCCGATTGGCTCCAACGGTCTGACCCAATTCATCCTTTCCCGTCGCCGATGGCGAAATTCGAAATCGCGCTTCTAGAATTCCTTCTCTAAACGCTTCTATCAACTGTTTCCGTTAGTTAGGTATCGGAGGGAAATCCTTGCGCACACAAAGCCTTCTTTTAATTAACGAATCTCGGATTCTAACTGAATAAAATCCGAGAATGCGGGGTCAAGAGTGCTCGATTCAACAGGAGCATTTGCAATTCAGTTGGATTTCGCGCCGGAAATCAATGTGAGTTATGAATGTGTAACTTTGTGAATAGGAAATTGGAATTAAATCTCTCGTTGTTCGAATTTCGCGGAGTAACACATTTGAAAAATAATTCAAGGTCAGAAGGAAATCGCACAACGAAATAGCCGAGAGAAAATCTACATTTTATGTAGAGCTGTCGCTGTAACAAATGAGCAGACCAAACCTGGGTGAAAACTATACATCTTTCATTCAACTCGAGAGAAAATAGAAATGAATATTTCCGCTCAAAAAATCCATTATTGGGTTCTTTCATGGAATTATTGATACTTAAGAGATATAGTTTATCTAGAATGATCAAGTTATATTTCGAATTGGAACAATTACATTTTTTTTACTGAAATATCGCATTTACAATATAAGCAAAATTGCTTTATTTAAAGGAACATACAATTTAGAAATACTTTTTAATGTAAATAAAACGTCAATATAAATTATACTTGCACGCATTTAATGAATTCAAATTTCTTATTCCCCGTTTTCCATTTTCGAGTTTCTTATTTCACTATTGTTTCATAGAAATAAAATTTGGTGAAAATTACCAGGATTTACCCACGTTTTCAATGTGAATATTGAAAATTATTCGAAATATCTCCCTGATCACGTCTCATTATACGTATATGCATCGATTGCATTTTATTAAAATCGAACTCTATTCAAAGCTACTCATTTTCTAATAAACTCAACGTGAATTCATTCCTTGATGCAATTTCTAGGCATTTCGAATCTAGTAGAACTCAATTTCACTCATAACTCTCGACTATTATTCCCATGAATACCCTTCGGGATTTTAGAGTATCAATGGCTTCATTTGAACGCCTATTCATGGAATTATACATGGCAAATTAATACGAAACACTTCGTACGTTGATGCAATGATTTCTTGATAAGCAAGTAGTATGAATGCTTCGTAGTGCCCTTGTAGTTTGTCATATATGAAAATGTATTTCTAGTTATTTGTGAAACCTAAGCGTGATAATTTTGGGAAACATAATTTCAAAATGTATTCCAAATATCGGCGAAAATGATAACATTATTTCAATTTACGCTGAAAAAATTAATCTTCTGTAAACTTCAGAAACATAGGTCTAACTTCACGAATCATTTAGAGAAATGGCTGGGAAATTTGAAAAATCTTCAGATTTTAATAGTGGTGTTTTTGTATCAAGCTTTTTTGTTATTTTAGCTGCATGTATGGTAAAACGTGATGTTATTGTAACTACTAGACAGGGATATTGCTGTATTGTGATGTATAAATTAATGTGTGATTTGAAGATATAACGAAATGGAAGCATGAATTGATATACATTTAATTTTGGGGTGAGGAGAAGGAGATTTGTAATGATATTTCTGCATATTTGAGAGTATAATATTGAATACTTCGATCGAACGTATTGTACCGTAATGTAACCTAAGATAATGTAATATATTTCAACTTGTAAAGACCTTGCCACCTGGTTTGTTGGCTATCTGCAAGGAATCGGCAACAATAACAATAAAAATTGGTGAAATAGAGGCCCAAAAATCCGGAGTCGGATACCATCTTTTCTATACTGCACCGGGAAGCGTTCAAAAATAAGGGACACCAAAGTTCTCGCAGTTCGCAGAAACTTATTATCCGAATAAAATTCACCAATGGAACTCCGTCCGAGACGGTTCTCTCAATCTCGATTCGACCGCGGGATGGCGAAATGTGAATGACGTCATTATCTTTTCAGCCGTCGTCGCTTCCATTTCGTTTGGGATGCATCTTGACCATTCCCCGAGCAAAGGCGTAATGTTTGCCCTGGAGAGCGTAATCAAGCTCTGGCTCCATGTTCCGCTGCTCCCACTTTTCATGCATTCTCTCCCTTTCGTGCCTCCGCTTCTTTCCCATGTAATTCCGCCTCCCACGCCAACTCTTCACCACTAATGTTCCCCGCTTTGAATGCCGCTTTCGCCGTGAAGCCACAATTGCGACGCTTTCCTCACGACCCGAGATAATAACCTGACCCCTCTTCATCGTACGTTATCAAATAATTGCACCACTGCATTATAGAATACGGCCGATTTCTCGATAGCGGCGGTCTTCAATGTGCTTTCATTAGCGTTCAAAACTGATGGCAGTATTATTTGGGGGAAACGTCCAGTTTTTCCAGAAGCAGATTTTAAAACTAGCGGTTATTTCGAAACTAATTCTCGCGGGGGCAACTTACCGCCAAGTTTACCAATTACGTAGAAGGAATTTGATGTAAAAAATTCACATACTCAGTTTTCTGATTGCATTTCTCCGGAACAAAACTTAGGTCATCAATTAAATGTTAAATGCGGAAAATTTACAAAATTACCTGAATCCGTAAAGTTAATTATGAAAACTTTTCGTCGAATCCCGTCTAAAGCTATTATCTTTAACCTATTAGTATTATTGTTAAATAATATTTTGAAATTAAACAATTAAATGACTGCTACGGTCATCACCGAAGTAGACCGGGTTACCCACTTGGCTCTCTGGGAGCCCTATCTTTAAGCATTCTGCTTAATTATTTAGTTAAGTTCACGTAATTTATGCTTAAAATAATTTCTATTTGTTCAATAACCGTACGTCTGCGTAACTTATTCCAAACAGCAATAAATTTTAATTTCTATTTTTCGAATAATAACTCATATTTATTGCGGCATAACTCGATTCGACTTTGAAAATTAATTAACTCGTAAGAAGCATATGAGTGACTGCTTACCCTTAAGTTCCTGGATTCCATTCCTTGTTTATTCATTCACGAATTGAATGAATAAATAAGTTCCTATAAGTAAAACACTTCTGATTGTTACAGAAAACTTCCCTAGCATGGAAAGGATATACAACATGGAAAACAAAAGTGTAATGTGCATATAGTACAGAAGTGTAATATTTTTAATAGGATCATCATCAAAGCTTCGACGAATTTCAAGAATTTTATTTAGATATAAAGTAATATTTAGTCGGAAGTCGATATTTAACTTTCTCTTCGCAAAAACGCCATAAAAACTAGTAAATATATATATGCATTCGGAGCAAATACTCACTTCGAAAATAATGCTACGTAATGATGCGTAATACTTTAATTATGTAAGAAATCACCGGTTTGGAAACAAGTTCAAATATACAAATCGTACTCATAAGCGAATTCTTGCCCCGGTTCGTAATCAAATCTAATCATTTCGACCCAATATCTCTACCATCTATACCATACTATCACTAAGGCTTATCAGTTGTATTATTGCCTACGTAGCTACTGAATCCGTGCATTTACTTCACTAAATTGTCGCTATCATTGAAGCTAACCTCACAATGCAATACAGCCTACCATTTATCATTCCCATTCTTCAACATGATTGTGTATTCCAATGTTGTCCCTTATCAGAATGACTACGATATACCATTTGCTCATCGCAAGCGAATTCTTTCCCCCATTATTCATGACTTCCAGCAAGTCATTTACAAAATCCATCTCGTCCTCGCCATGTTCACTTGTGGTCACGTTAACTGGTACGGCCATCGAATTAGCTCCCTCAGCCTTGACTTCGACCGCCGCCAACCGGTCGCTTATTAATTTTAGCATTACTACAGCATGCGCTGACCTCTAGTCTTAAACTACTTCAATAACCATTTGCATTCCGAGTCTATATGAATACTTCCAAATGTTCGTTCCAATATTCACCACCATATATCCTGTTTCCCAGCCACAGCAGAGCAACTTTTCTTTGTTAATTCGCTTTATAATTATGTTAAACATATTTACTATCATTATTTACGCGTTTAAAAGCTTCTCTTCCAATGAATCCGACAATAAACTTACCAACTACACATGTACTTATGTAGCCTTACAGGGCCTTACTCTGCTAAAAGAAATTCCAAACAGTGAATCATGTTCTAACTTTTAGATTACCCGTGTAATTTCAGGATTTCCTTCGATATTTGTTTTCATCGTTGTTTTAAGAAATTAACTTTATGAGAGGCTAAATGGGAGAGTTAGAAATGATGATTCTCTCGATCCAGTTTCAATAACATCTTCCTAGGAATTAGAGGATTCCGCATTTCTCAAGGAATAAGAGAATTTTTCATGTTTTGAGACTGAGATGGGGCCAAAGCGTAAAAGATCGGGCCCATCTCCATGTGGGATGCAGGGAAAAAGAAAAGGTTTGGTAATCATAAAAATACATCTATGAAATGTTCTAGTCTTTTTATTATGGTTATGCTGAAGTCTTCTATCCACGAAATTGTTGTCAAAAATATGCCCGAGAGCTCCTAGATAGTCAAGTAGGCAACGCGTTTGACTTCAATGAAAGCGGTCCCGGGTTCGATTCCCGGTACGTGCGAAATGACCTCAGCTGTTGAAGCACTTACAATACTACTACCAACATGCCCGAACATGTCCGTTTTATTCCTCGTTTTCAGCTTGTTAGGAAAGTATTTGGAAAATTATCATTATTATTGATTACGGATTATTGGATTTCCCCAAAGTCATTCTCTCATTTTCTTATGCACCAAAAAGAGAAATTAAAAACAATTGTTAAAAATAAACTCCAGTAGATTTTAAGTAAAACGTATTTGGTATGCAAGAAAGCGGAAGGCCTTTTTAAAGAAATTAGTTTTTTAAGGAACAAAGGAAAGTAGAACTTTTACAGACCCCAGCATTAATGGTTGTGGTTGTAACATGTATTGTGGCATATAAAAGTTCGATTTTTCCTTGTTCATGAAATCCATCCACGAAGTCAGGGCAAATATTTTCTGTAAATTCTGTAAATTAGTTTTACTTTTCTTTCTTTACGAATACTTCAAGAACGATTCTCATCATGCTGAAAATTAATCACTTCAAACGAAAAAAAAGCGTTTTCTTTTACTTGTTTTTTTTCACTGATCTGTGAAAGAAAGTAAAAGAATAAATTTTTTTCTTTCTATCTCAGATTTTCAAATGATCAAACCCATTAACGATCTCCATTCCTTATAATGTAGATGTTAATTTCATTACCTTCCCGATTGTCAGATTTAAATATAACTTCTGAAAGATTTTTAGTTCATTCTCAAGCTTACCTCTAAGAAAGTATTTCCGTTGAAAGGCAACTACTGTGCATATTAAAGAGAAATTATTTTAGGTTAGTGTTACTGCCTACAAAAGTGAACTCTAACGTAACGTAAGTTTTTAGCAAGAGATCTCACTTTTGCGAACATCCATTTAAAGGTCACATTTTGTCTCACGTTTATTAAGATCTCGCCTGGGATACACTAATTAACTTAGCAATCGCATTTTATTTCATCTATCGTTATTAGGTCACAATTAATTATTAATTAGGGAATCCTCCCCCGTAGCGGCAAAGGAATCCGGATTTGGGTTACAACCAAGTGTTTGGCAGTAATTCCTCCACTCCCTCTTCGTCAATATTTGCTTCTTCGGCCAGACTAGTCGACAAACTCTAGGAGTAACTCACTTTCACCCTCGGCCATCCCTACACGATTCCTCCGATGCTCGGCTAACTTGTTAACTACCAAAATCCATCAGTAGTAGTATACCAAAGAGCTTAATTTCCTTCCTCCTGTATTTTAAAGAGAATATACTTACGATTACATGAGAGTTAAGCCAAATCAGGAGTACTTTTGATGGAGAAAAATTTTCTTAGTGCAACGATGACATTACTGCTGAAAACTTTGCATAACGACTGCTCCATACCTTTGGATAAGATATAGGCACGATTTATGCCCTTGTGTACAGATTCTACACTTGAGACCAATTTGATATTTATCTTCAAGTTTCAAATGCAAATGGGATATTAATTATGAGCAAAGTTATATCGAGGAAACTATTCCAGAAAGACTTCACATTATAAACATTTTAATTCTCCATCTAGCGTAGTACTATGAAACTAAGCATACAGAAAGCTACGCTTTACCGTAACCCCTTTTATTCTCACTCATCAAGCATAATACTTTATTGAAGAAGAAACTCTTTTTTAAGAGGTTAATTGGGATTAGGGGGTTAAGTTATGTCTAAATCAAAGGACCATTTTGAGCAACGTTTTATTAATATCCCTAAAGATTAAGCTCATTTTAAGAAAATTCTTACGCTTCAAGGTCCTTTTAATTCCCACCAATAATAAAACAATATTTAGTATTACAAAAAATCTGATTCTAAGTTAAATTGGGAAAATTTAGACCGAAGTAACTAACCGTCTCAAATCCAGAAATTACACAAAAACTAAGATTTATTTTTCTTTATGATTCGGTGAAATCGTGGGTGCATCAATTTCGGGAAAGTACTCTATATAAAAGAAAGATATCAGAAACTGCTAAATATTAACACTATTTACGACTTACATATGAGAATAATATTCATCTTCAACCCCTTTTCATTTTCTAATTCAATCCTTGCCGTAAGCTACCTTTCTTAATCCATTTCAGCGTCCATTCTCCCAATCTCTCCTGTTCCCTGCTACTCGATCCCAAATTATCTTCTTCTCTCTCACACTGTCTTTTAATCCCGCCGTTTCCCTTCTCTTCACCTAAGCTCGGCCATTTAAGCGCTCCTTTCGCAAGCAATTCCTTCCTCTCACCAGTCTCTTCCTTAATATATCTACCGGATGGCATTCTATTTCTTCCGTCGCCCTTGCCCTGAAACACTTAACCCAAAGCTCCTTATGACCACCGTCAACCCTTTCTACTCTCAGAATCCACATTTTCTTAAGAACTTCTTATCTCTCTTCATTGCAGCATCTTCCCAAATCCGTCGTAGGTCGATCCTATGTCCCTCCATAGTCCCTGAGCACCTTAACCTTCCTGACTTTATTAATAGTTTGTAGCGGAGCCTTCGGCAGTTTCTTATAGCTCATACATTCTCCGACAGTTCTGCAGTTTCTGCATATATTAAGCGAGGAAACATATTCACTTTATAAGTATAAGGAAAAAATTAATTAAGATATTTAAAAAAGTACTTAATAAAGGTGGCCGTCCATTAGCTGTTGAATTCAAGTAAAGTTTGTAGGAAATAACAATAATTCAATTCAGTTTTGTAATGAACTCATCTCCAATTAACTTAAAAGATACCATTTGATGGTGATTAATGTAATAGATGTATAGTAGTCGTGGGATACTCCACAACTCCCACAAACCCAAATCTGTTTGTGTTGCAGAATTTTTCTTTTAATTTTAAATGTTAAATTTACCTCATGCATTGACAATTGGGGTTAGGTGGAAGAGAGGCCAACTTGGCCTAAAGTAATAATAATAATAATAATAAATCGTCTTTATTTATGGGCGAGATTGAGATTAATTAGTCTCTTTTTACAACTAACCCTTAATAAAGAGTTTATTCATTTTTTTATTCATACAATCTGATTGTTCTTTAAGCCTCTTGTGAGATCTTATGCAAATTGCTAGCATTACTTAGTCATCAAGGAGCGATCACCATTCGCTCCCTGGACACGCCAAGTTCAAGCACTGAGATGACTTATTATTGTACTGGGCAGGGAAAGTTTCTTCCATTTAATTTTCTCAGTCTTTCTTTAGACTGTAGATAAATTAGTGTAGAATGAGTGAGGCCGAGTGATGAGTGTTATAAATTATAGAATAATAAAATTTGATGAAATAAATAATAACACTCATTTTGGTCACTCGTTATTCAATGTTATGAAAGTTTTATTCACAGTATCATTCCACTGCTGCTTTTACGAGGACTGTTGTTTCACTTGTAACATTCTGGCTCTATGAGAAAAACATAGGAAAACTACCTCACTCTTATATTGTTGATAAGCCTCACTCTTCTCCAAAGTTTGTTTAGCCATTGCTGTAGGCACTGAAATTCCAATTAGTCTTCTGGGTGCTTATTTTAAATGCCTATTCTAATCAGTCTTCTTTTCAGTATTTATCAGTCGATTTAGGCTTTCTTATGACTGAACTGTGTTTATCAATAATCCTGTATAATTACTGTCAAGAAACTTCATTTTACGAGGAAATTAATTTATGAAGAAATATATAAAAAACGGACTTCTTAACTTCGAAAGTGTCTAGAACAAGTATTTTACCCGGTTCTGTCCTGGAACTATCGGTACTTCTCAAATTAAATGTCTTGGTTTTGTGACATCGGTCTCTATTTATAGAAGAAATGGTGCGGTAAGAAATGAACGCTGCTCATCGATTCGGGTCCGTGAGAAAACCCAGCATCTTTTTCCAACCACTAAAACCTTCAGTAGTGTCTTCTTAGATGAATTTCTTATTACCTACAATATATTCGATTACTATTAGAAAAGTTTCACAGTGAAACAGTAACGTAACATCTTTTTTTCAAAGTGACAACGCTCATATAACATAAACAATTGCTGAGTATTGCAGGTACACGTACGTGAATGAAGAACATCGAATTTGTTGCGTTTAGACTCCAAGTAGGATTTGCGAGAGATTAAAAATATCCGCAAATCGTTTCTTTTAATGGAGATTTTACAAATCTATCATCTGCAGAAAATTACATAGAAATTAAGGCTGCCTGCAAGGATATATTCTTCATTACTTTTCATTTGTCGATTTCCCCGATAAACGGTTTCAATTTCAATCTAATAGCGGATCATTTCCGTCATAAATATCTGTATCACTTAGTTCTAATAGTTGCAAAATTGTTGAAATCGCACGAAAATCCATCAAATTCTCTAGACCTCGACTGTCTACAACTAACAAACTTCGTTTACTGCCTACCTCATCTGTGCAATAGAATAATGTCTCTTTCACCTTCCTTCAGATCCATTTGTACAAAAAATTTCAACTTAAATTTGCGACTCTTTTTTTTCGATTTTATTTCATTCATTTACTTATATTTCATTTTGAATTTTCAATTAAAAAAAATATTTTCATTGTAATTTTTATAATTTTTAATTTATAGGCTGGCTGTCTTGCTTCTTAATTTCACCATTTTAAAAATATAATGCAAAGGCCATTCATGCGAAACGCTGCAAGTAAGGAGAGTGATTTCTCCCAAGTTCTTTCCATTAAGTCTGCAAAAATCGATTTCCTGCCTGCTTTACTTCGTTCTGATCTCTCCGTTCTTACCCCATTCCTCTCATAATGGATAAGGACGAAGCGAAACATTTCGGGCTACGATTTCATCGAATAGAGCTCTTAGCCTAACTACATCTGCGTATAAAACCCCAGCCGTTTGTCTTCCTTTCTTCATTGAAACAACGCAATCTATCCCCTCCGCTCATTTTCTCCATCCGCTTCGAATCCCGGCAGCTCACACGTCCCTCTCCAAATAGCAATTAGCCGGAGATGCAGAGATGAGAGCGGGTCTCGCTCGCATATGAGAAACTTGAATACGAAATGAACAAGAGATTTTTTCAGCGAAAGGATGGCTCCGCCTGAATAGAAATGAGACCGTCTCCACCAATCTGATGAAGACGGCGATGCATCCCCGTCCCCATTAAGGCTCAACATATTTGTTGCTTTTTATTTTAAGGTGAAAGCTGTCGTATTGCGGCAGGTTTGGGAAAATTACCGCATTCCTTTTTTTAGACATCTGCACATCCTCGCCTCGTGTATGTGATGAAACACGGGGGGAAATTTTACCAAAACCTTCAATTTTACTCGTAGCACTACATTAATTGTGTTTTGTCTGCCGTATATTCAACGGTTTCACGAGTGTATATGACTTTAGAATTTATAAAGTGATGATCACTATAGATTTAGAGGACCAATCGTAAATTCTATATAAGCCGAAGAAGAATTGGCCGATCGAAAACCATTCTTCTTATGTCCCAATGAAAAGTCTGACAGGATTAGGACTCGAACCTGGAATGCAAAGAACCGGCCATACAGTAGTTCTACCACGAAAGTGGTTCGTAAGACTGGTATTTCAATGAGGACATTGGCCGTGGACGATGCCACAAAGTCGGAAGAAACCACTTTTCCCGCAACTCTCCCAAAACGGCTTCAGAATATAATCTGATCGATTGACTCATTGGTTAAAGCAATTGCCTGTTAATCGCAAGATTCCAGGTTCGCATGCTGGTAATGTCCGTTTTTCCTTGGGATTTTTCCTCACGTGCAAAGTTACGTTTACCCTTTTCTTTGTGATCGTTCCTACGGATAATTTTCTGATAATTTTCTAAGAATAAAACTGGTCTATCCTTTCATCCTATCCTTTTTACGTAGCGAGCTAAATTCCTTAGCAATAAGATATACAATTTATCTCTGAGAGAATATGGCATGAGAGAAATGGAATTCGAAGCTCATATCGACAGGATCTTTTCTTGGTACAAATTTAATTGGCGTAATTTTTTAAATACACGTATCGTTTATTTCGAGAATAATGAATTATCCCGCTCTCAATAACACAGTAAAGTTCTCTGCTACAAAAGCCGTGCTTTGAACCAATAAAATTGAAGAATGATAACACGATACAAACAATTCGTTAAATGTTTATTTATTTATTTGTAAGGTATCCAACAACAGCCATACTTGACAAATTACGTTGGACAAATAACAGATATAAATAAGACATACACACACGACCATTCCCTAACAGGAAAAATCTGATTAGCCGGGATTCGAACCCGGGATCGTGGGGTCGGAGCGATAACGCGCTAACTACTCCGCCACCACGACCGGCAAAGTTTGAAATGTAGCTCACATCCAGCAATTTTCATTTTTAACTGGGATAAAGAAGATCGTTAAATGTCGCAAAGCCTTCACCGTTACAGCTCTATTATGCTAAGCTAAGAGTTTCTGCGATTTAAATGTTTCCTTACTCTTTCCTTCCGACATATTTAAACACTAGTGAACCAGAAAAAGAAAGCAGTTTCTCTCGTTCTGAAATTTGGCTCAAAACGACTCTCTCGAAGTCACGGCTCGCTACTAAATGATATGAGCAAATAGAAAAGTCCCGCGGACTCCAAACCGCCATACATTCGCGTTATACTGCAAGACGAACGCTGACCAAAGGGACGTTTGTGTGTACAGCGTAGCGAGAGTCGCTTCTTTCAAAGCGAGTGACGCATTTTCCGTGGGACACTTCCATCAGCCGCGCTGAAAAGCACGCTCTGAAAAAGCAAACAAATTAGCTTTTGCGGTCAATTGAGAGATTCGCTTGCGTTGAAATTTCCGTCACAACTGTCCGCTGTTTGACCGCTCCGATCCATATCCCGGACTGCGGTTCCGAAAGCGCTCAGTTTTGGATTGGACGAACTTTTTCGACCATTCCATTAACTTCTCAAAACTTTAGAATGAAAGTTAGTTTGGATATTTCATCGAAAAAAATCGTTCGTGTTGAATTTTCTACCTGCGTAACTGCAAATAATTGGCATGGATGGAATCAAGAGTACGCTCGGCATCCACAGGAGGGAAAGACAAAGCGATGACTGGGTAACAAAAGGATGACAGCAAAAAGAAAGCCAGCAGAAAGAATACATGCATACATATGTATTTATTTCCGCAGACTTAATAAAACCGTCCAACTTTTAACCCGGAAATTAAGAATTGAATAATGCCTCAGAATGCAATGTTTAGGGCTTCTGGGTAGTCAATTGGGTAGTCCGTTTCGCTTCGGAGACAGCGGACCTGGGTTTGGTTCTCGGAGAGGACATGTAGTTTGACTTCAGATGGCAAAGCACTTTGAACAATACAGTACAAGTATCTAACAAGGAGGATATAAGTAAATGCGGAAATGAAATACAAAAATACCATGACATACAAACGAAACTGATTAGAATGTTTGAAAGTAAGCGAAGCGGCTTAGATACATACATACATATACACACATATTTATTGGGCGAAATTGGGACTAATAAATCCTATCTTCCATTTAACCCTTGTTACAAACTTTTACAAAAGAAAGTGAAATATGTTTGCATAGAGAGAGAGAAAACAATAGTAAGCTATAAAATATGTACACGCATTTAAAAAATTGTTTTGATCGCAGAAAATGTCATCAAGAAAGGAAGGAGAGATAGTTTAAAACGTAAAGAATAGTAATAAATTACAATATATATCAAGAAATCAGTGAAGTAAAGACATAGCATTAAAATTAACCTTAAAATAACAAAGTTGCAAAAAAGTTCGTCAAAGCATATGAATATCGTATCTGAAGTTATTATAAGATATGTTTTCATGTACAGGAAGTCAAACAAGAAAAAATTAACAAAATTTAAAGGAAAAAGAAATTATAAATTTAAAGAGGAAAGAAAAAAGTGATAAAGAGAATATGAATAAGAGTGCATGGATTAGGTTACAGTGTCAATACAATGTTGTTCCTGAAGGAGTTGTTTGGAATGGCGTTTTCTTAAGAGAGGGTAAGGAAGGAAAATTCTTAACTGTAGGGGGAAGTGCAGATGGTGTGTGAGTGTGGGATATGAGCGTTAGTATCAAAAAAAAGTTTAAAATATCGTCATGACTCGGATACGAAGCCAGGTCCCCCACTTTCCGTAACGCTGTGAAATTGAGTCGGAATTGCAGAGCAGCGGTTTGAGCACCTGAGAGACCAGGGCTCGGATCCCAGTCATATCAATATTTTAAACTTTTGTATCTTGGGTTTCCAGTCCCGTGGCTTTCCATGCTAATTTATACCTTTCACTCACCCACGAGTGGTAGAAAAAGGTAATGTAAGATCGAGAACAATTGGTTAAATTAGGTAAAGAGAAGAGCCGCGCGAAGTAAGAAAAAAAGAGAAACTATGAAAATATTTACACATGAGTCTGAAGAGTTAGACGCATGCAGAGATAGGAAAATAATGAGGTGTGTTGTGTATATGGTCACAGAATTTACGTCCATAAAATCTTCTCAGAAAACAAGAACGGTAAAGGTTTATGGAGAAGTAAGGTATTTTTTTTCTCTAGGAATTCTTCTAAGATGATTTTTATCGTGAATTGAGCGCTATGAAAAAAATGGATGCGCGAAAAAACCCGCCCTGTCGTCGTGCAGCAAGGACTTTCCTTCTATCTATAACAATTCTATTTGTTCAGAATACCCCTTTTTCTTTAATTATAGCATTTGCTTGCTCTTTCTTTGGTTGACAGTCGTCTAATTTGCGCGATTTTGACCTATTTAAATGGTAAAATGCCTCTCATATGCACCTACTTCAGATTTTCACGCTCTCGTAAATCTATAGAACTGCGTCATCCAAGTCATGATATCCCATCCGTCACCCATTCTCCCTTATTACTCAACCAATTAATGAAATATCACTCGCATATCATTATCTTCTCATTAACACGGTCAGAGCTCCTGCTTTCCATATTTTATACACACACATCAGATATCTAAATTAGAACCAAGGTTGAAGCAATTTTATTGTTATCTTCCAGAATATTCACACGATTTTGGTTATTTTCGATAAAATTTTCTTTGATATATTAAACGGAAATTTATCATACTAGCTTCCCCGTTTCGAATGCTGCAGAAGCAACCAAATTTGGAATCTCGAAATTTGGTAGAAGTTATCATTTGAATGCTTTTCAATACAGGAGTGTCACTGTATCTTTTGAATAAAAAATCAACATGATTAGCTCCAAAAAAAGTTCGCAAAATTCCATTCCACCATTTTAACGTTTTTCTTTGAAAGAAATTCCTGGTTACGGTTATTTTCAACGATTTTTTTATATTTCCATATTAGTGCCAACACTATAAAAACTCGTAAAATTGGTAAAGGTAATATGGTTATTATCTCACAAATAAATAAAATAAAAAATCTCACAAATTCAAGGTAGAAATGCTTACCATTACTGAATTATAATCCACCAATTAAATAGTGTGAGTAACAATCAAAGGAAAACGGGTAAGGGTGACTTTGCGCAGGATGGTGCGCACCCAGGAAAAATCCCAAGGAAGAATGGACTTGAAAAAAAGTCTGACGGGACCGGGAATCGAACCCGGGATTTTTTTTCAAGTCCATTCTTCCTTGGGATAGTGTGAGTAAATTCAATGAAATATTATTCCTAGTTTAAGATTAATCAGCTGTGCCCAGCATTGGTTCCTGGTTTCTAAACTTGATGAATGAAAGATTTTTCATTTCTCTTTAGATTTAGGGTAATATAAAAAGTACATTTCATCTAATTTTCCGTCAGTCTTATCTATGACAGTGATAATATTAAAACTTCTGAGGTATGAATGTCACCGATAAATTATGAAATAAAACTGTTATTCTCATTCTCATCCACTTACGTGGACCTGTTCCACTTATAGCATTCTGGTAGAATCTAGTAAGGAAAGATTTAGAAAACTGCCTCACTCCTCATCTTGCAAAGTAAACCTCTTTCTAAGGCTTCTGGTGGCTCATGGTGGAGGATATGAGGATCCAGACAGTCCACAGATTAATGACGTTACTCACGAATAGGCGTCGCGCTGTTTTTTTGCGAATATTATCGAGAGAAAAGAACTTCTCTAGAGCTCCGGATGTACCATTATAAATCTAGCTGTCACAAAATCAAGCGATTCCATTGCGCTTGTAAGCTGAGTTTGAATCAGTGCCTGGCAGAAGCCGGTACCCGTTCTCGGGGCAAAATGGCAGGATTACCTACTTACTTCCTTGTCAGTATTTCATAATATACAGCTCGTCTACTGCCGTTTCGCTGGAAGGGAAGATAAAAATTTTGCGGAAGATGTTTCCAAACAAATTCGTGTTCAAACTCCTGTAGGAGATTCACATGAAGGAAAGGAGATTAGGTACTGTCAAGCAAAGCCAATAATTTTTAAAGTTTCAAGAATTTATATCGCTGAATCCCCCTAGAATTAGTCACGAGACAACTCTTGTTAACGATAGTAATAATAATGAGAATATGTTTATTCCGTGATAAGGAAATACCTGCCGATTACCCCTTTTATAAATCTTCCTTTACATCAAGATTCGTCAACTTTAACAATAGCCTTGGGTGGTTGTCTTTCTTAGTCCGTAAGTAAGTCGGTAGAATTGTGTCAATGAAAAATGAGAAAGGATCTGTTAAATTTATGATTACATACTCTGTTTTTGGTGATATTTCCAAACAACACGACGATTTTCATCTAGGATAAGTCACAGAGACAAACGTTCCAATGTTTTCTTATCGGTTGCAATTTCTGGTAGAATAGAAAACATGGATAAACCTACAAAGGATATTACAGCGTTATGAAAGCCCATTATGAATGAAAATCGATCCAGTTTATAACCAGAGCTAATAATAGGATTTATAAACTATGATATCGTGAATATCAAAAGAGAAACCCGGTAATTTCTACATCTACATATGTACTCAATAAGCCACCGCCGTGAGGTAGAGGAATTTCTATCAACACCTTCAGATTTAATAATTCAGGTATGATTTTTCCCGTCCATATCTGGCGTTGTCAACATTTCCAGAGGAGTCATGTCATCTTGAAATAGACACATTTTTATATTCGAGTTTGCGTGCTCTTATTTAAAGCTGTTTTGTTTACTCAGAAATTTTCCAGCTGAAAACGTCCGATTTTATACTGTGTCATGAATAAGGCCTGTAGCTTTTCTTGACTCCAAACCACCCATATTTAGTCCCGCGCTCTAACACGCAAGCCATTGACTCCATAGATCTTTTCCATCGGAACGATTCATCTCCTTTCCGTTGGAAATAACCCGGCACAAAGCAACGTCATAGGTCATGATGTCCCGAGGAGGTTCGATCCCTTGGGTACGATTCATACACTTAACCCACCTCCGTTCTATCTCTCCTCACGATATTATCTGCCCCAATCCCCGCGTCCTCTCGTTCATTTGTTTCCGACTGAAGCGGAAAATGTAGGAAGAGAAACGTAAGCGAGGCACACTTACGCTCTTTAGCTTTCAGAGAGCTACCAAGGGTATTTTTTGATGGAAATTCTTTCGGGAATTATATCAGAGATCAAAGGAGTCGTTGTGGTAATTTAAATTTGCGCCTCCATAGAATAATATACTCAGAGAGGTTAAAGGAAAACTCTAGCCATGGTAAAGGGTTTCGATGTGTTACGAAATATTTTGTACACACATACGTGTATGAAAGCTAGGAGGATGATGATGCTGGCCGGCAAGTATAACAACCAAATGGGCGACAAACTTCAATGATGAATTTAATGATGGTGGCAAAAGAAAACTGGTATTTCAATGGTATAATATTTGTTTTATATGGGAATTAATGGAGGAGGATAAAGGAAAAAGCTCCAAACAGAATAAAAAATCACAACTCACTAATTGAAGAAGATACTGATTCAAATATGTCTATATAATTCTCTATATATAGAGGTAGCCCATGAAACATAAAGTAAGAAATTAGTAAATAGTAATACTAATAAAATGTAAAATAATTGTAGAATCTACTATTGATAAAAATATTATCAAATAATGAAAAATAAGTTAACCATCTTACCGTTCCTGTGAGCATTGTATTTGTCTATGAAATACTATGGTACAGTAGGAAAAATTTTAATCTTTTTATCGAAGTCAGTGGATAGATTGACTTAACTTATGACGAATTTCTAATAAACAAGAGAATCGATAAAAACGGACATGAAGAACGCACACTATAAAAATATATACATAGATGCTCTTCCCAGATATACATGAAGTTTATCAACAGAAATTAATTCATTACAACTGTCAATTTATAGTTTCATTGATTAAAAAGCTTGATTCCACTGCTTATCGTAATCAACAACCTATCGCCGTCATCAAGTGATGATACTGTATAGAATTAAGCATATGCAGAAGTACTTTATCTTCCCTGTCCGCTTCAAATTAATTGTGAATCAAACAAAATTTACCATCTCAGACGTATGTACCTTGATGGAAACTATAAAAGCTCCCTGGGTATGACTGTAAAGAAAGATCCCACCGCCGAGCCATAAATAATATTTTCCGTCAGAGCGTGGGGGGAATTTTTTGTTTGGCTCCAACCCAAACAAGGGGAGGAAACCTCACCAAAATACCTCCCACAATCAGTCAAACAAGCATAAAAGTTATTTTCCCCTTCACTAGACGTGGTGAAAACACCTATTCAATCTCTAATATAATCGTGGACAACAATTTGTTCCATACATGTGACAGGTATTTCCACTCTAAAATAATTTTTACTCCTACATGTGCTTGCAATATCTCGTGCTAAGTAAGATTAGGGGCACATTATTTACGTATCAACATGATCCTCCTTAGTCTTTGGCAAAAAGAGAACTTAAATTAATCTTGATCGTTTTTCAATTTTTCGGGTTACATTTGTTTGCTCATTCATTTATATGTATACGCTAAAAAAGCTCAGTTTTCTACTGACGTAACCTCACACAGACTTTTAAATATTACTTCAGGATAATCCATCTGTAAACGCCATACTCTGCTCTAATTGGGGAATTCTGTCGTTGGAAGAAGAATCGATTATTCTGATATTGTCGTATCTAATTCTCATATACATTTACATTTCAGATAATTCGCACGTACGGTAAAGTATGAATCACGCATTTCTTCTTATGAGTTGGAAAAACCTTTTGAAAATAAATTGAATTGCATCTCGAGATATTTTTTATCTTTAAATGAAAATTGTATTAGTGTATTAATTGTATTGAAACAGCAATTCAACGCAATATTCAATGACAAAATTACATTAGGAATTTTTTATCTCTCTATCAAAATAACTATATCATATAACTTCAATGAATGCACTAGTTAGCATAGAAAAATTAAAAGATGATGATTAAATATAAAACGCCGTTGCTTAACCAAATATATCGTAATGCTTAACGGGCATTATTGTGAAGAAATGTCTGATGGCATGCATACATATCAAGGAATGTAAAGAGAATGAGAAATGGGTATAAGTTTCAGTCCAGTAGCCAATAATTTCCACCAAAACGCCAATTTTAGAGTCTATACCGATCTATATTACCCGAGCGATAGTATAAACATCGAAGCTCTGAATTGATTGATCCCCATCCAAATCGGTTGCACGTAATTAGATTGATTCCGCCCAAGTTTCCTCCCATTCAGTGCTTAAAGCAATTAATTGATTTCCTCCATCCTTTATTTCCTTATTATGTCCCAGTTTGTCTCAATATAGATGAAGATAAAGTAAACTTTTTTGACTACAATTCCATCGAATAGTCTCTTACTCTAATTACAACTTCCAGGATAATCACAGCAAATCAAGTCGCTTATACGCACCGACTCCACACACGTGCTTTGGAGTGGACAGATACAGATTTGAATGCGTAGAGGAATTGATATTGTACTCACCGAATGCTCTTAAGTTGATGGATAAAGGGTGTGCAGTTCTTGGAAGATTGAGACGTGCTTCCTTCTTCGGGAGGTGAGACAGACTGAATGCCTGCGGGGATTGAAGGGATTTCTTAGCGGGAGATATTACTCGAGAGAAATTATTCGAGAAGGGGATGCGGTTTTATTTTAGTGAAAAGGGTAAAACGGTGAACCTTCCATGTTAACCTAATAATAGGTAGCAAGGCGTTCATCTCTATCTCGACACCTCCTACTTACAACTCTTGTGATTTATATTCTCCCATGACATTGCCGATTTTTATATCATGTGTCATATTCATGGTTGTAAGGCATATTTATGTTTCACCGCGATGATGCCATTAATTTCTTACTTAAATGTATCAACATGAACCAATAGATCATTAATCTCCTTTAATTAGCCAAAACAATATAACAACAATGCTAAACTCCTAAAAACAGAAGAAAAGGCACCTTCAAAATCTTACGTGATCCTGCATTTCAATCCAATTAGTTTATGAAGAAATCCAAGACTTACGATGATCGTAGAGGAATATCTAGTACACACACAATATATGATGCGTACGCATGTATGATTCAGATACTAGGTGTGGTTGCGTATGATTCATGTGTGCGCCAATAGATGGCAAGCGAGATCTCGTATACGTTCTCCGCTAACCGACGGAAGGCGCGGACTTGTGCATTTTTTAAAACGTTCATCATTTTTTTTAATTGATAAGTTTTAAGTTATTCTGTCAAGGATTGTTTTTATTTTTGCTTGTTTTAGCTGGCTTCCCTTGGGAATTAAGACGTAAATCTCTATGTGCAAAGTCAATCACTTTTTCCTTTCCTTTTAGCTGACTTTTCGACTACTATCTCATATTTATCAAAATGTATTATTGGTACTTTCTCATGTGCGAAGGTGCTTCCAATCCAGTTGTCCATACATTCGATCTGATCTTCACTTACTCGAGAGATAATTTTGGACGAGCAATATTGTCATAAATCATTATTTATGACAGTATTGCAAAGCGAAATAGCGAAAGTTATTTTTTAATTGTTTTAATTGCTAATACTTCTCAACTAAAGGTTGAAGGAGACAACAATACCGACTAAGGATATTGAAAAAAGAAAGCCTTTCCCAAAAATAAGAACAAATTGTCAACTATCAACATCCTCTTCCAAAGTCTTTTTCTTGGTCATTTTAAAAAGTAAGTAACTTTTCATAAAATTCTACTTATAGCCCGAGAGCAAGAAAAATATATTTGTTGACTTTTTTGCGTTTATAGAGAAAATAAATTAAATGTTAGACTAGATCAAAGTAGACGGAAAATACGAGGCTACGAACCAATCAGGTGGGAGAAGAATGGACTTGAAGAAACGCCTATGAGAAAATATTCCAATTTAGGCAGACAAATATGATGATGATGATAACATTTTTAATGGAGCGTTAATTAAATACCTCACTACTCACGTCCTTGATACATCAAATATCAACTTTCGCTCTATTAATCAGCCTTTGTGGAATCTTCCTTCCTCTTCACTTATTGACCCCACTCCAAAAATATACGAACTACGTCTCTCCTCTCGCTTCGTATCTTATTTTTTTCTGTACTTTAAGCCCATCGACCAAAATCTACTGAGGTGGTCGTTTTCCTTACGTAAATACGAGAGAAAATATTTAAGACCTTCCGTCTAAGCTGATTTTCCAATGAAGATCCTTTTCGGTCAAGTCATTATGAGTTCATTGCAAATAAAACGTACCCCATAATATTTCCCTTACACTTAATGTCAAAGGGGAATTTGGTTGTACAAATTTTAATATTTTCAGTGAAAGAATTCTCATTAACTAAAGTTTACCTTAGGGTTAATTTGAAGATTTTAATAAATATCCTTGATATATTACGGTTTAGCATGAATATTAACTATCCTACTCACTTTACTTCTATCAAAATGACTGTCCGCTTCAAATTAATTGTGAATCAAACAAAATTTACCATCTCAGACGTATGTACCTTGATGGAAACTATAAAACCTAGTTTAAGATTAATCAGCTGTGCCCAGCATTGGTTCCTGGTTTCTAAACTTGATGAATGAAAGATTTTTCATTTCTCTTTAGATTTAGGGTANATTTGGTTGTACAAATTTTAATATTTTCAGTGAAAGAATTCTCATTAACTAAAGTTTACCTTAGGGTTAATTTGAAGATTTTAATAAATATCCTTGATATATTACGGTTTAGCATGAATATTAACTATCCTACTCACTTTACTTCTATCAAAATGAAATAAACCTGGTCATAAAGTGAACTTTAGTTAAAATTTAATTTGGGTAGACATTAAAATACTAGGGCTTAGTCTTGAGATTATGTCGGGAGCCATACATGAATAACTTATTTGATCTGCCTGCGGAAATAACGTAAATAGGAAAGGCTTTTAGAAATGATTTCAGATATAAATACGTTTGTATTGCGTTTTATTCAAAAAGAATCTCGTAAATATTTTTTGAAAAATCATAATGATCACTAAGTCATTCCCGTTCACCATATTCAAATTTTAACGTAAACGAAGAACGACATAATCTGATGATGCGACGCATTAGAAAATTAATTTATATTATATTTATACGATATTTGACTAAAATTTTAAAGTATTAAGAGAATTATGAATAACCCGAATCACTACCGATCATCATGCTCATCTTAATTACTTTTATTTTCTGATAAATAATATGTGTTTGTTTCTGGTTCTACATTATGGGTTATTGTAAAATACAATATGGAATCTATCCCTGTTCAGGGCGTTAATAAATCGATTTTGTCCCCAATAGTCATAATTCACGTTCCGACTTCCACTGTCTCCTCCAGTCCCATTATTTCGGACGCGTTTTTCGTCTTCTCCTTCCTTTGTTTACGTTCGTTCCATTTTATTCACACCTCTTTTCGGTGTATTTCTCTTTTTAATTATCATGTCGCCTCCATCCTTCCACGCATTCTCCTTCCCACGCCTTTGTCCAAGACAAATCGCCTGGAAAGGGAATAAAGTAAAAAGCACGCCCACGCGGTAGAAACAAAAGCGTCACAAAATATTGCGGACTCCCACCATCTTCCTTCCTCTATCCTTTCATCAGATCCCCAGTAGTTCGGAGAAGGGCTATTAAACCTACGCTTTTCCCGACTTATCTCTTAATTTTTCCGTCTGCTCGATTCGGTTTCCACGGTGATATTTGGAGTGTATTGTATTTCATCTTTCCTAGGAATGTTCGCACTTTCACTTTTATTGAATACGAGTGGGTTTGGGGAAGCGGCAACTCATAATGAATCGATGGCAGCAACCGACTGATTCCTTTCTACGTCGGAAAGAATTTTTCCTTTGTCGGTGGGTCGCAAGAGAGAATTCCGCAATTCCGTAAATTTGCGATTTCTGCTACGCATGGTTTTGCCGATGAAATGAATCCATTATTCAAAAAGTGTGAGCATCATATTATATCGCAATGGAAACTGTTATTAACATAACTTTACAGTGAGTACATTACGAAAACTTCTGATATATTTTGCATGCGAATGACTTAAATTTATCCGCACCCTCTCCCGCTCCGTGATTATTCAAGAGGAACTATTAATGTATTAAATAGGAGTATTTACATTCGTATGGACATAATATTTAAATTAGATGTGCGATTTAGGTTTATGTAACCAGCACCGCAACTGTAGTTTAAAAGATATAGTTGAAATTCGTAGGTTTTCGTCGTATCATAATACTTCCCTCTAATCATATACTACTTGTAAACATAACATAAGATAACATAGGTTTAGTGGTTATCCTATGGGTGCGCGACACACGCCTAGCATTTATTGAGAATTTACCACGGATACACTATAAGCCAAAATGTTCTTAGGGTAGAACGTACGCCGACTGAAAGGAAACTCATTCCTCAGCTATTGTAATAAAGTATTCTTCCATTTCTTTACAAATATGAATATTTTGATTGCTAATCCTCGACATCACCTTCAGAGCGAAAATAGGTATAGGCATCAGATACGACGGCAGCACTAAAAAACCTCCGGTAGAGATTCAGGCGCTCTTTTTCAAGGTAGAGAAGCCATAAAATTCCACCATGCTATTCTTTACTTGAGAAAGATAGATGACACTAACTTATCAGGAGTACGACAAAGAACGAATTCAACCTGCAATCTTTTCCAGATTCCAACGTGACCTTTTCCTTGGAGAGATGGGAGCTTCCGCCTGCAAATCTTTTACAAGGAAAAGAGTAGATTAAAGACTAGGAGCAAAACAGATGAAATCCGTACATCACGTTCTACCAATATGAACCAATTCCTCGCTTTTCAATGCGGATAAAAGCGGGAAAACAATTTCTGTCTGTTTAATTTGCTTTTTGTCGTTTGATTTGGTTTTGTTTTTTATAGCATCCAATATTTACGATGTTTTATGATGAGGCTTATACAACATTCTTCCGGGATTTTCTCTATTTTTATGTAATTTTAAAAAACAACTTCCTTTTAACCACTTAGCAACAGTTGTTAACTTATTATTATTCTCACCGTCGATCTTCACCATGATTGTTTCCATTTAGAGGATATATTAAGTAATAATCATTTTTATAATGGATACAGGAAGCTAATCCCAATTATATCCATTTCATAATTATTATAAATAAACTATAAATTATAAAAAAGTTTAAATAAATTAATTGTAATTNATAAATAAACTATAAATTATAAAAAAGTTTAAATAAATTAATTGTAATTATATCTTGATTAATATGATACAATATACATTTTGCAGTCTCTTCTTAGGAAGAATTTTCACGGAAACCGAATCGATTTAATTTATCTCATGATTAACAAGGTATTAAGATATTACTTGATTACCTAGCACTAATGCGTATCCAAGGGGGGACAAATGGCATATGCCCTTTTTCATAAAAATATAGCAGTCAAATTTTGTTATTGTTCCATCGAAGATGGGATTTCATGTCGCTCTTGCAACTTAAAAAATATTATATATTTAAATTATAATTCCTTACCAACGCCAAGGTGCGGGGTTCGATTCCCTGCTATCCGAGATTTTCCTGGTTAGGGTTGTGTGTACTCGTCAATTAACATCCCTTATTTTAATTTTCCAAAAAATGAAAAAACTCCTCTTCGAATGAAATCGTAGGCATCGATTTCACTCAAATTCCTCACTTTTACGTGAAAACTGTCTGTGAAATATTTCAATGCTTGAATGATGTCTTCAAAAGACATATGTAATCATTCTCAAAAATACTTTCCATTCCTTCTTACGATGATACCAAGCTTACCTATCCGGCCTACTCACCAATGTCCATATACGCAAGCTATTCCCTGTAACCGCAAGGGTATCCCTGATATGGACACATAACATAGTCCTCATGCAAACCTGTCTCTGGCAATGTCAATCCTTCCCTCCCCAGGGAAAAACGCGGACCTCCGCGTGATCCCGCGAGAGAGAAGCACGTGCTAGAGAATGACCGTCTTCTTTCTCTCAAACCATTTCTCCTCTCCTCCCACCAGGTGGCAGGAGGTCCGCGGCCCGAGAAGAAGAGGGCGTGGAGGCAGCGCGAGTGAGGATGCGAGGGTGCGATGAGACACTCGCCGAGAGCCTCCCCGCCTCCGACGCCTCACCTCGCCCACGCCTCGCACACACCTCCTCACCCGCCCGCCCCCGCCGCCTCCGCCTCCGCAGACGCCGCCGCCTCCGAAGGCCAAGGAGCCGCATCCGAGAGGCGGAAGGGATGGGTGGCAGCGACTTTGAGGCCCTCATCGGGCTCCGGGGAGAGGAGGCCTTCGCAGCCTCCCCCGCCCCCGGCCAGGAGGCGGCCCTTGCCTCCTCCGAGAGGTACGAGAGGCCCTCCACCACCGCCTCCACCACAAAACCAGAAGCCCCAGACTCCCTCTGCGCCGTCGCTGCAGACACAAGGGTCGTCGGAGGTCAAATATCCGTTCGGGGTGCAGAATGACCTGGGCCACGTGGTCCTGCTCCCGGGAGGGCGTACCGCACCAAAGGTGAGTGTGTCTGGGAGTGTGCGGAGCCTGGAGGGTGGTCTGCGAGGCGTAGAAGCACGTTCCGCCTTCACGCACTGCGAATCGTTTCGCGAGAGAAATAGGGAACGAGTTCGCTATCTATGTCATTCAGCTTCAATATCTTTTCATTGTTATTTCTGAGCCCACTTACCGTTGTAAATCAAGAAATTGCACAGAATATTTTCTGCTCAAACCTCACATTCAATATGCGTCGTAACGTAATGCAGAAATTTCCGCGGAGAAATACTATTCCTCAAGTTATATTCTATCGACACGTACGTAAGTAAGATATCCGTATTATTTACCACGAACGAACTTACGATGCTTTCATTATCGAAACTCATATACATCGCCCGCGCGAGTACGTTTAATGTACTTTCCAGTATGGAGTATCACAGAGACCCAATATATGACCAGATAGAGCCAGTTAGATGTCAAATATTGAGTAATGATTTTATGGAAAGGAATATCTGAGCCTAAACAGAAAAATACGCAATTTCGTCATTAATCCAGATTAGACAATTTATCTTAATTATCATCCTTTTTGTATTTAAAATCACGTACGCAACGAAATACATTTTGTCAATTCCGAGCCCAAATAAAGACGGATATTATTTCAACAATACACAAAAAAATTAAACAGGAAGATAGAAAAAACAATATCCATTCCTTATTACAACAATCCACGAAAAAAAGTAAACAGGTGGATAGAAAAGCCAATATCCACTTTGCTTCTCGCGTGGCAGAAATTCAACTAAAGTAGTCAACTTCGGACGTGGAAGTTAATTGCAGTTTTATTTTTCCATCACACGGAACTTTAAAATGCTCTTGTTACCGGTATCCTGCTCCTACTGAAACCATAAAACTTTTCGCCGAATCCCATGAAAATTCTATCCTACGACCTCATTTCCGCGTTTATTAAATTTAACAACGTTCCGTTAGCTCTCAAATGTAATGTTTTATTGTGTTCTATAAAATTTCGCGTTTCACATCCGAGTCTACCTTTTTTAAGTCATTTATAGTTTATTTTCCGTTTCCCGCGCAAAAAATCTCTCGTAATATTTGTTTATAATACTCTGGGGACGCAAAGGTTTTTCTGGAAGCGGGCCCCTAAATTAAGAAAAAATGACCCCGTTGTGCGAGATTTATTCCGGCCTCCCTCCAGAGAAGTAGGAACGGCCATTTACGATGCACATGTCTGTGTATTTCCCCCCCTCCCCAACGGAGGTAGAGATGATGCTTTTTTCACGTAGCCTATCTCGTTACTGAAGAGGAAGTGTATTTGAATTTGAATGGTGTGTACCTCCGTGCATACATTTCCCCCCATGAAATGGGGCACCCTAAAGATGCATGAGAATTTCGCTTTCCGTGTATGTCCCGGAACTGTGCATTATGAAAGACATGTGAGCCGTAAGTCATTTCTCTGCATGAAATTTTAAATCCGACGAATTAATTGCATAATTACGTGTGATTTTTTAGGCTCCCGGGGAGTTAAGGAAGTCGCGCAAGTACACTGAAAGGGATCTATTAGGAATTCATTTTTCTCCCCATTAGCATATGGTGAAGATAGCATACGGTCTTAATTAAATGATCATCGGAATGCACTGCTATCCTCAGATATCACATTTGCTCAAGGGAAGGCGCTGGACATTAAAATTTGTAAACAAATTCATCTGCCTAATATTGAATAACTTCATTTAAATTAATATTAACACATATTTACAACAGCTACAAATATTCCAGCTTCAGTATTTTGTCAGTGACAATAAAAAGAAGGTATAACAAACATTATTGCTTTGCTTAGAGATACATGAAACTTTTACGTAAAATTGCCCGCTCTATATTGGAATCTACTAATTCGATCTCGACTTTGTGGTAGTTCTCCATTATAAATAATAAATATAGAACACTTCTACCGTTACCACCAAAAAAATAAATATTTTTTTATGGTAACGGTAGAAGTGTTCTATCTTTATTCTTTATCCGTTCTTTATTGTAAGATACAACCAGTTTCCATCCAGTTTTTCATCACTGGAGTCTTCATCAACGTTTTACAGATGTACATATTTAAATATTAAATTATATATACAGCTTTTAAACGAAAAAATATTTTATCGTCAACTTCACAACTATTGTTTACT
>KZ308182.1:2224151-2235898 GCA_000376725.2 Ladona fulva | reverse complement strand
ATTATATTATATTATATTATATTCCTTCTGTAGCATTTTTCCGTACATCTGAAATTGAAGATATTTAAAACAAGATTATTTGAAACGCTACGTGTTGCGAGTCATATCTTTTCCACGATCGATAGACTTCGATTACAAGTCCGAGCAGCTTAGATTAACGTGATTTGGTTCTGCTTGGCATTTCAACTGATGCAGAGCAATGCCTATCTTCTAATTCCAAATACAAACTATTTATTGTTAGCTGGTCTCAAAGCAGAAAGTTCATACAGTTTTTTGTTTTAAGGCAAGTTAGAATGGCTTAAATAACTTCGTGATAATATCATTTTTTCTATCATCCTATAACAATTATTTTTTATATGTATTTGTATATAATTTCTCACTCTAATGCATAGACTTGGATTCGCGGTTCAACCTAAGATTGTAAAAGAGAACTTAAAATTAACCCATTAAAATTATTCATGTATCTAATTGAATTTCAGTTGGACCAAGGATCAGAACGTAAATACGCATCTGCTCAGAAAATTAAAGACCTTACAGTAATCCTAGTCATGTCAATATCTCACTCTTCTGTTTATCTTCGGGGGTACTCATGTTTTTTTCGAATCTAAATATTTTACGTTATATGTAGGTATTCGTCCACATATATGAACTTGTTTGCCACACAATTAATATACCCATATTAATTCGTTATGGACTGATTGATGCAAAATAATTACTATCTAATTTAAAGGCGTTCCTAGGGGTTTGTGTGGTTGAAAATGTTACTGCAGTGGCCCTATTGTTTAAAGGTCAGACAATCCGGGTATAGACACAAGACACAAGACAGTGAATATCGGAAAAATTATTTCATCGTATTGTTCATTCAAATAACTCTAAAATTTATCAAATAACTCTCTACAATGATTTTTGTTGATTCAAATGTTTTAGTAGNATATTTAAAAATTATCATTACTTAAGAATAATTGACGACACTCTCCTTAAGATAATGATTAATAATAATAGTTAGTTTATATTTTACGGTTTTGTCTGATCACATACTCCTTTATATTACTACCTACAACTCTATGGAAAAAAATCGCAATATTTCCTAATCATACAGATGCTCTGTTCACAGAATATTCCTACAGAAAAAATGTAATTCCCGTTAAAAAAGAACATTCCTAAAAGTGGTCCCTCTTTAATACGTGCATATTCCCACAAATAATATCGATGGTTAAAAATATTACAGAGATGGAAATTTTTTATAAGAGTTTTCAGATTTCTATTATTATTTGCTTCGATTAAACCATTTTTCGTTAAACACTCACTCACAGACGATTTTCAATCGGAAATAACGAATAGAATTCATCTTTGTATCCATAAAGAGCATCTCGGGATGAAATCGAATGGAAATCCGAAAATACACAGACCTCGGTCTCGGCGATAGAGTGGAAAACGGCTTTAGGAGTTGTCTGGGAATCCGAAGGGAGTTTCCGGAGATCATATGGCGAAAATTATGTTGGCGTAATCGGATCGGAGAGAAAAGCTCCCGGGCGAGGAAATTTAAACGACATTTTCGGCATAAAAAGAGGCAGAGAACGCGAATATTTGCGCAGCCTTTTTCTTCTTCTGGCGTTTTTAGCTGCACGCGTACTTCCACCTCTTTCCCATCCACATCTTCTGCCCGTGTTTACTCGGCAAATTGCTCTCGGAATCCATCGCTCTGGAGCGAGTGCGTTAAATAATGCAATTTTCATAGAGATCGCTTATGGATGGAATGTTTGCTCCACAAACAGTAGGTATTATTATGATAGAAATTACCTCCATACGTTTCTTTCCTCATTGCAATTATTCTGTAACGGGATATTGTGCTCCTTATCCTCGCCGACGATTGCGCGTTTATCACCTCTGGAGTCAGAGGTTTAAAAACACTCCGTAAGCCATATGTCGGCAAATGAAACTCGTGGAGGCAAACGGGAAGTCCCGGAATACCGATTTCTACAAATTAACATATGCGCAGTTGGGAAAAATTGTCATTGTGATACCCCTGAGAATGGAGACGTAGTTTCCGAAGTGCACATTGGGTAGTTCCTGGAAAGCGGTAATCCAGGACTTCCCGTCTTTCTCCAAACGAGGGTTCCATCTACCGACATACGTCTTACGGAGTGTTTTTAAACCTCTAATTCTTTAGTAGCCGTGTTCCGATTTTGTTTTCCTTTACCCATGGTGCTGTTACCCTGCGCTCACTCAAGACGTTCCTCAGACAGTGTATCAGCCTGAATACCTATTCTTCCCTATAAAACTCCGGTCAATTGCGTTAAGTAGGTCACGAAACTGCCAAAAGATTTGAAATAGTTCTTTTGAAGATTATTCTTTATCAATATTTGGTATAAGAGAAAACACCTAAGAAGGTCAGGTGTTCAGCGATGAATTTACATAATAATTACCAGTGAATATTTATTTATTTGAAAATCATGCTGCAGTTTGATTCTCAACAAATGGCAACCGATCCCGCTCAACTCACAGTGTACCCTAGCAACGCAAAATGTTAAACATAATATTTTCACAGGAATATATTTCCACTTAAAGAAAGTTTTGTGATTATGCACGGGTATAAAATATTTAAAATATATTTTCAAACAATACTCCGATCTCCCTTATACAGTCTCTAAACCATCTGCACCACTACATGAGCTTTTACTGATATTCAACTGTCGATATTTTCTTTATTTTATTACATCGTAGGTAAAGATTACTTTAATGTCGATAACTGGTTGTTGTATCAATTTGAAAATAATAATCTTCAAAGATACCGAAAGACAGAGACACGCAAGTTAAATTGTATTAGATGGCATTCCTAATCGCTCTAAAATCTTACTTATAAATCAAATCCGACTACTTCCACAGAAAAGAGTAACTGACGTGACAGTATTCGAGGATGCTGTCTTCAGACCTAATGTGGTCACATCCTAGAAGCCAGCGTTATTCTACTCTCGACGTACTCAATACTTATTCTTTATAAGAATACAGTTTTCCACTAAATATCTTCGGAGTTAATTATTTTTATTAAACAGCTTTAAAACGAAACATACCAAAAAGTGAAATGGTAACATCTCCCAGGAAAATAACTTAACAGCGCCAATAGCTTACAAGTATCTATTGCGAATAATTACGTCATAAAAGTAGTAAGGATTTAATTATGTATTTATTTTCGGGTACCCCAACAAACATACATTTATTAGACAGGAGAGGGGTGAACAGTAGTAATAAAAAAGCTCACCCTTATCTCCTAACCAGAAAAATCTGATTAGCCGGGACTAAAACCCAGAATCTTAGAGTTGGTGTGCACATTAACCATGCTAACCACTCAGCCACTAGGCCAATAATATTAATAAAGAGAGCGTAATGACCGAGTTCAAACTGCCAAGAGCCTCAGATTATATACTTTAGCGTTATTTGACTTCAACATGATTATTCAACTTAACTGTGCCATCTGTAGGATCCCGTTTGATTCATGCACGTCATTATGCTCGAATGGGAATAATTTATCACATATTTTTAGAGTCCATCATTCCTATAACTCTGCTTACATTTCATGATGGGTGTTCCCATTTGTTTTACAGACTAGTTTACACATATATTCCAAGTCCACTCCGTTTACTCCGCCCTTTCATCATCATTCGAACTGTTTTGGATTCCAGGCGGAATTCTTCCAAAAATATTACCGTCCGCGGTGGAATCAAATATTTCACCGTCTGTTCCTCGTTCTAAATATAGTGCTCTTTGCTATCTCCTCTGTATTTACTATAAAAATAAGTCAACTTTCTTAATCTATGACCTCCCTTATTTTAATATGGTACGGAATGTGACATTTTAAAGTAAATATATGCAATTTCAACTATATAGTTATATTTATGTAAAATTGCGCGTGTGTTCGTTTATGAACGTGCTTAATCTCCGGAGCAGACCTAAGTGCGAACTTAATATTTCGTACATTTTATAAGATTTAAGTGTAAGATAACGGAGGTAAATATAATACGGCAATTGCAACGCTCTATAAGTTGGTATTAAAGCTATACTGATGAGAAATAAGTTAGCATTTATTAGTTCAATTGCTGGCGCGAAGAACGTCGATGAAGGTAGGCGCATTGGAGTTATCGTCCGCAACTTACAGGTAAAGTGTCCTCTTGAAAGGACCTTAAGCGCCTCTATTGAAGGCCATTACTACTTTGCTCATTCAAAATAGAAGGCGATACATTTTCTTATTCTATTCCATTGCATCTTCGTTATCACCGATGATTTCATTCTTCCGTCACCCTCATGTCGTAAATCTCTTCCCATAGTAATTATTCTTTCTTCTTTCTGTCTCGTTTTTGCTTTTCTCTTCCTTGTTCTAATTTTATACCTCATTCTTTACCTTTCTTATTCGTGTAGATATCGTCGTCTGCTTCTGGATCTTTCGTGTTCGCATTCCATCGTAGAATTAAATGTGCGAACGCTCCTCTATTTTAGAGGTTTTTCACTCACTTTATAATTCACCATTTCCTGGAATGAGAAGAGAGAGAATGTCCTCTTGAAGTTTATGAGTGACGAATTTTGGGCTTAAATTTTCCCTTAATGATGTACGGTATTTGCAAGGAATTTCTCGCAATTTCTTTCAATTACCGCCAATCTAAATGCAATTTTGAGAGCAATGGCAAACTCGAAAAGTACGATAAGTCCTGATAAAATATTTTCTTCATTTCCACAATTTTGTTTTCTAAGTAAATTATACGGGCTTTTAGTTTTTACAAATTTTGAAGTAATTTTTGTTTCTGTATCAGTTCATTAATTGCATCGTTACCTTCCATGACGTTATCTTGGCCCATTAAGTACCGCTTCAGATAATATCTCTTGATCTCTACCCTCGAAATTCACACCCTCGTCCTCATCTTTGCCTCTTGTAATTTCATTTCATTTTCGTCATTCCCTTTTCGTTTCCCTTATCAAGGTTACATTTCTCCTTCATTTTCTTCCATTATAACCAACTCCTGTTTCGTCAATTCCCTTTCCAGTCTCACCTAAATGAATATTTCATCTTCATAATCTTCGTTCCTTTAAGATTCTTCCTTCCCCGCTCAAAAGTTTGATTTCTCCATATTAGCTTCCTCCATTCCTTCGATTAAATTAACTCCCCTCTAAATAAAACTTTTTTGCTTTTGTTGATATAAATGACTACTCAGATATGGCCTATGGTCAAACTCTTTCTTCTCCCTATCTTCTTTAATTCCAATCTATCTCCTTTTGCCCTTTTCCTGCCTCCAATTTCCGTGTCTTTAACTCCCCTCCCTGGCTCCCTATCGGTCTCCTTTTTCCTCTCATTCCTTCATCTGCAATGTCTCCCTCCGGATATATTTATTTCCGCTTCCCTTTCCCCCTCCAACTTCCTCCCACGTCCATAAATGTTCCTGGAATGGGGAACGAACTCCGCTTCCACCCAAAACTTTTTATTTCCCTATCCCTTCCATTGTCCCCTCCACGAGCTCTTCCAAAGCACTCGCTCCGCGCCCTTTCAAAAATTACCTGCTAATTAATTTAACTTCCCTCCCGCCTCTGTTTGACCTTTTGAGAAGTCGGGAGTTTCGACCGCAAAATCCGCGGACGTAGTGTTAGTGTCGCGTCGTATCGCGTCGTATCGCGTCGTTTCTCGCGGGGCATTCTTCGTTGCATCGAAGCGAGAGCCCTCTCGATTCTCCTCCCAACTATACACGAGACGAGATGCTGGGTGAGTGGGTGGTCGGGGAGAAGTTTGATCAAGCGTCAAGGGAGAAGGACTTGTGTGTGGGGTGGGGATGGGAACTTCGGATGAGTGAAGCGATTTTGATGGAGTGTTCGGAGGTAATGGCGGACTGGCGGTTCGGCGGAGTGACTTTCGGATTGATTAAGGGGCGGCCCGACATATGTTAGCGATCCGATCAATGATGTTTGCCCAAAGTTTTGCGAGTTGGGAGACTGGATTTTGGTTCGCCTTGATGAGGGGAAAGTTCCACAGTCACGGCGAAAGAACCCTAGAAAAATAATATGTTGGTTGATTTTAAGGTGTAAAAATGGTCTTAGCTCGGGGGAATGCTTCTTATCTTTGCAAATCTGCTAAAACTCAGATTAAACATATAATAATAATAACTACTTCGATGGAAACAGGTATATAGTCCCATTTATATTAGTTTTAATAACTATCATTAATAGCGATCATTTAAAACCATTCCCTAACAAGAAGATTCCGAATAGCCGGGAATAAATGGCAGGAAGGTACAAAGATCTGAGCATGAGCATAATGGTTTAGTATGAAAAATTAATGAAATATAGTATAGAAGTATAAGTAAATATTATTTTGAAATTGATATGGAGTAAAGACGAAGGAGCGAATAGAGAGTGGAAACAAAATATGTGCAATTATCTGCCCAATTAATTGAAATTACAGTTTTGTAGATTCGCGTTTTTTTTTCTTTCACAAAGCTCGAAAGCCATCGACAAAAGCATGAATATGAACTAAGCGTGCTAACACCAATGAAAACTCTTGTTATTCGTCATTGTGTTATCAGCCAAAAGGGAAGGACTACTTTGGACTCACCAGCGTAAATCTCCCTTTTTGAAAGAGTATTCGGTACCGAAAGAGGCAATGGATTTCCATTACTCCAGAAAGGTTACACAAGAATTTTGTTTTTTGTCGTATAAGTATCTTTTCTCTCTTTGTGGTTGAAGGATAAAAATAGAGAAAAAGAGAATGGATTTTGATGGAGTTTTGGGGAAGTGATAAATGAAGAGGGACCAAATCTGGGACAGAAATAAATGTTTTTAACCCCTTATATATGGAGAATCACCCTTTAATACTTTTATAAAGCGCACAATAAAAATGGTATGAGTAGAAATCTCACCTGACCTACTTACTTTGCCTTGAAATAATACGTGGATGTAGCTACACGTCCACTCTTTCATAACTAAAATGGAGAGGCTATTCCTTGTAATGTAACAAGCTTACATCGTTTTTATCTCAATCCATTTACTTTAAATCTACATTTACATGTGTTCCCCGCGAACTCTCTTCCGGCCTTTGGCACGAGATAGATGCATCCTGAGTCCTTTTCTCCTCTCTACGGTCGCTATTTGTCCGCGGAAGAAAATGTATATTTGAAGCGGCAAACTCTAGCTTAAATTTCCTGAACTCTTTATCTAATCGTCCTAGGTAACAGGTAAAACGCAGAAAATCCACTACCTCCTTCTAGAGCGTAATCTCTCTGAATTCATGGAGCAGGTTAACCTAAAATTCAATCTCTCTTGTTTCAACGATTGCCGTGTCATATCAAGAAAACCTTTGTAATGCTTATCGATTTGTCATATCGATTCTTAATAAAAAGCAAGTATTTGCCCTCGACATTTTCCAATTCACAAATGCAACGCTTGCTTCCCGTTTACTGCAAACTAGCCCGAAGTAATATCGCTGTAGGATTTTTTCAGTGCTCCTACCGTCACAATTGGAAGGTTCCTAAATTTTTGAAACCAGAACAGAATTATAGGAAATAATTATGTAAGGTTATACTTTCCCAGGAACTTCGAAATTCGGCAATGATGGAGCTTAGGTTTGTTATTCCTCAGCAATAAATAAATATATATGACATTACCTTTTCTGAATTTTATTTGGTTCCATGCATACGTATTCCAGAACATGTCCTTCTCATGTCCGTGTCTCCTTGGAGACTTCAAACACCAACAGGCAGTTTTAGACTCACAGGTTTTAAGTAAAATGGCTTTCTATCTTTGTAATGAAGTATATCTTCGTTAAGATAGTGAGCTCATAGATCTGAAATGGAATAAAATGACAAGGGGAGAGTTAATGATACACAAGGGTAAAACAATGGTCGCTTGAAGGGACTGTTGCAGAATGGACACCCTATTCCACTCAAACGAGAGAAAATTGCTGCAGAAATAGTCTCTCTTGAACGCAATAAATTAGGGACAGGGGATGCACAAAGTCAGTTCCTTTGACAAAGGTTGTGTGAAAGGAAGGACCTGCAACTGTAAATATGGAAATGGGTGTCATTTCCTGGAGCGTGAATTCTGCGGTGTGTTTGGGAGTGGAATTTCAATGCTATAAGATAGCGGAGTAAATCCAGAATATGTTAGTATTTATTTATTTTTATGTGCCAGACGCTACACGAACATTAAGGCTATGCTTTCTGAGAGATTATTGGCATCTAATTATTGACATCTAAGTTTAAATTTTATCACATATTCAAAAAAGAGAAAAAACAGATTCATAACCATCATTAAAATTCTAAGCAGTAATTGATCGGTGAGGATATCAGATGGGCAAGCATAGGAATAAAATTAAAATGAATTAAAGCTGATTTTTGTCAGAAGACTGCTTTTTGGCCCCCCTGTTCAAAGATTGTACGGTTCATAGTGTAATTGAGTCTGATCTGTAAATTTCTCTAGCGTATTTCAATTGAAATTTTTCTGTCCCCTTCAAGCATAAACTGAAATATAATCAATAAACATTACAAAAGGCAGCACTAGTAAGAAGAAAATAATCTAAAACAAGCACGATACATCATTAACGATTCAGAAACTAAGTTAAAAGTAAATATTCGTAATATGCTCATAAATCATTAAAATTAATCATCGCATACTATATCCTTCATGGCGTATTGATAACAATCCTCAAATGGGCCAAAACTTTTATGCTCAAGAGGATATTTTATTTTTGTCTGGTTCCGGCCATTGATTTCGGCTTTAAAATGAATCTCTCAAGAAACATTAGTTTTTTGTTCTTTGTCAACCATCAGTTGCGAAGAGAGCGCAAAATTTCGTTTTAGGTGTCGATGAGGTTAGGTCGAAAGGAGACCCACATGGGCCTAACCTTGCCAATGAAATCCACCTATGGGCTCCCGGATAGCCAAGTGGACAATGCCTTCGACTTTGGTGAATGCGATCCCGGGTTCGATTCCCGGGCCAACTTGCGAAATGACCTTAGATCTCGAAGCACTTCTAACAGTATTACTACGAATCTATTTATCTACAGGCCATTTATAAAAATCTTCGTTTTACTCATTCTGCAATTGCGATCCACCGTCCCACGTAAAACCACGCTAATTTTAAAATATTCTTCCTTTTGCTATGCACTTCTTATAAATCATTGGCGTATAGAAATGGATCCAGCGGAAAGAATATCACGTAAATATTCCGACTCGAATACACCAAAATAACTTCTTTTAAAAGTTTTGCCGTGGAACAAGCCCTCGCGAACAAACCCGTAAAATAAATCGGAAATATGCCGGGAAAAACAAATCCGCGAGGGAGATGATAGATGGGAGAGCAGCGAGGCATGGGGTTAAAGAGGTGATAAGGATTTTTCGCTTCGGAAAGAAAAGTAGAAGGGAGGGGAGAGCCGGGTCAATTACAGCCTCATTTTATGGCGAGGACTCCTCTCTCTCTCGCTAACGGATTTCCCGAAGGAATTGTGCGGGAGATGGGGAGTCGACTTGGCGGAAGCGAGTGTGGGAGGGAGGGGCGCGGGAATTCGTAGCAAGAGAGATGGGGGACGGGATGAAGTCGTAGACGGGTCATTGGAACGCCTTTAAGAGCGGGAGGGAGAGAAAATGATGGAGCGAGAGAAGAGAAAGAAATGGTTATGGAAATGGATCGAGAGATTTTCGGGGAAAGTGTTGTTACAACGAGGTCGCTTTTCATAAGATGGAAACGCCAGCAGTGTGTGGTTGAAAGCCTTCGCCGGATGGAATCGGTTTCATTGCCGCGTTTCCCCCGTGTTAAAGGGGTTCATTTGGTACTTTCCGGGAAACAACGCTATCGGCACGCAGTAAGGGAGGTGCGAATGTTCTGTGGTCCTTTAAAACACTCGGAAACACTCTTGTTTAGTGAAGATGGGAGTTGAGAGATCGAGGGAGAGCAGTTCAGGAGATCGAGATATCTTTACGAATGTATCTGTAATGTCCTCTTGGATACATAATGGAAATGGAATGAAAGAGATCGGACCCATTCTCTTGTTCCCTTATCCTAATAAACACCCATCATTGTCGAATTATTCTTCCCAAAGTTTTCATTATTCTAAACTTGTCTCTTTATAAAAACTATGCCTGAATAAATTCCTAAAAGTTATTATTTACAGTCTTATATCTGTTTATATTGTGGAAACGGTGAGAGTTTTAGCGGTAAATAACAGACGTGTAGTTTTCAACGCTGATATAGCCACTGCTCATATTGGAGATAGGAAAAGAAAATAACGATCAATATTATTGCCGTTTTACGAAAAATGGAAGAACCATGAGAATAGACGCAAGTGGATTCCACGCACCTATAGAGCAACCAAAGCAGAAACGTAACGATAATAACTATGAAAGGCAAACATTACGTATAAAATATCTTTTAAAATGAATAGAATATTTAATCTAATATACTTAATTTTTTTAAACGGGAAAAAGTACAAATAACAATGAAATGTGTGCTCTCCTTATACTCCTTTTGCCGTTTAAAAAGGCATCATCGGAGCACAAAGAAGAAAATAAATTTTTGATACTTCTTTGTACCCTAAATGATTCCTTCTACGAAGATAAAATTCGCATACACTTTTTGATGTTTTTTTTTAGTTTATCCTGTTCTTTATTAACTGTGCCATCAGTGGTCAAAATACAATTTCAAAATAATGGTAAGTTACTATGTATCTTACCGAATTCCGACCTTTAAATATATCATAGAAGTAAATATAAATTACAACTTAAACCTATTATTGTTAATTAAAAAGTTCTGAGTTAAATTCCTCAAGAAATTGTGAAAGATTTAATTAAACTTCATTTACAATTTAATTTTAAATTATACCTTCCGAGTAAAAAAAGTCTTTCTACACCTCCCACAAAATACTTTCTTGGTAACTACTAATTTACAGCCATTTTATTTAAACGTCCAATAATCTAGCTCCAGTAACCTGTTGACACCTGGGACTATTAATGTGTATGTGCATATCTTACCATATTTGTTTCATATCTGAAATTAAATAATTTCCATTAACTCACACCTAAAACTAGTAATATCATATTCCACTACATTCAAAATCCACGACGGAAAAAGTTTCCAATGCGAGAAAGTGACATCAGTACGTCCGTCGCCTAAAATATTGTTAAGTCAGGAAACAGAAATTCTTCGACGCATAGTTACTCTTCCATCCGGGTATTTTATAAGCATTTCTGGTTACCACGGGCTCGTCATTCCGGGCTTGTCATCCACAATTCCCGGGACGTGCCTAGATTTTTCGAAACCGCCAACTATTAAGCGTGAGGCCATTTCGCACCGTCACAACTGGGGCGGATAATAAATTGCTCGGAAGGCATCGGTCTCGGAGAATTTGTCATCGATTCATAGAGAGAATTTTTGGGATTAGGGGTCGCGCATGAGAATCTCAATCCCTTACTCGGGCTTATCGGATTCTGATTTCCATCGATTTCGGCTCTTTCTATGACCACCTTATCAATCAACCCCAATCTCTTCATCTCCCTCGACCCCTTTCCTTATGTTTAATTCATACCATAATCCACTGGTTGCCTACATTATCCGATTTTGAATGGTTCTCTTTGAATTCTATGGAATTTCTATCGTATTATGATAGTACGGGCCCCTAGACATCGTGACTGTACTGCAAGAATTAAATAGTGTCATGTATTGTAAAATTTCTTAATTACAATTAATTATTATATTATATTATACTACGAATCTATTTATCT
>KZ308182.1:2172040-2223856 GCA_000376725.2 Ladona fulva | reverse complement strand
AAGATTATTTGAAACGCTACGTGTTGCGAGTCATATCTTTTCCACGATCGATAGACTTCGATTACAAGTCCGAGCAGCTTAGATTAACGTGATTTGGTTCTGCTTGGCATTTCAACTGATGCAGAGCAATGCCTATCTTCTAATTCCAAATACAAACTATTTATTGTTAGCTGGTCTCAAAGCAGAAAGTTCATACAGTTTTTTGTTTTAAGGCAAGTTAGAATGGCTTAAATAACTTCGTGATAATATCATTTTTTCTATCATCCTATAACAATTATTTTTTATATGTATTTGTATATAATTTCTCACTCTAATGCATAGACTTGGATTCGCGGTTCAACCTAAGATTGTAAAAGAGAACTTAAAATTAACCCATTAAAATTATTCATGTATCTAATTGAATTTCAGTTGGACCAAGGATCAGAACGTAAATACGCATCTGCTCAGAAAATTAAAGACCTTACAGTAATCCTAGTCATGTCAATATCTCACTCTTCTGTTTATCTTCGGGGGTACTCATGTTTTTTTCGAATCTAAATATTTTACGTTATATGTAGGTATTCGTCCACATATATGAACTTGTTTGCCACACAATTAATATACCCATATTAATTCGTTATGGACTGATTGATGCAAAATAATTACTATCTAATTTAAAGGCGTTCCTAGGGGTTTGTGTGGTTGAAAATGTTACTGCAGTGGCCCTATTGTTTAAAGGTCAGACAATCCGGGTATAGACACAAGACACAAGACAGTGAATATCGGAAAAATTATTTCATCGTATTGTTCATTCAAATAACTCTAAAATTTATCAAATAACTCTCTACAATGATTTTTGTTGATTCAAATGTTTTAGTAGCATTTACATAAATTTATATTGAATATTTTTAACCTCCATTTCATTTGTTATGTACTTCTTCAGCGTGGAAAATTTCTTACGCCGTTATATACGTATTATTTGGTTTTATTTTTGAGTTTTTCTTATCTTTTTCCTTCTTTCCAGGCAATAAAAATAATTTTTTAGTTTAAAATTTAGCTATCATTGTCGATAAGTTTTTCACACCTACCTTCTTGCGGGTTTTCCTGCAGTGAAAATGTATTCTTGTGCTCTTGTCTTACATTCTTTATCCATACACAGTGTCATCCTTTTTTACTTTTTCGCTGCTTTATCCTTTCCTTTTATCAAAATTAAATTGGTTAGATGTAAGAGAGGACTTCAAAGTTCCAATTTCGCCCGCAATAAAGAACTTTCTATTTTATTCTATACTACAAGGACGCTAATAGTCTAATTTTAGGGAATAATTGTTAATTAATTTGAGTTAATGTGTTAAATTTTCAGTGATTTAAACTTAAAAGTGTTCTGAATATCCCATGATTCGCACCCGCAAAAGAAAACACGCATCCTGATTGTTGCCTCAAATAACGCCTCTTTTTCCTTTCCGATTTCTCGCATTCGAGGCATAAAATTTCAGAATCCGCGTCCTCATCTTTAAAAATTGAAGATGAATTCGTTTTGGAATGCCGAAACCCCCTTTCCCACCGTCCCGCGCATATTGCATCACATTCTCATTTTCCAAATTAAACCGCTTTTCTCTCAGAAATAAAAAAATATCCGGCAGGTTTTCGCGCACGATATTAATATGTATAACATGTAAAAAATAACCCATCGAAAAGCATAGAAGTAGAGAAAGTGAAGGACGTACGGAGGGAGAAAGCGCCGTCCTAGATCCCGCTCCGAGCCTCCGCGCGCCGTCCGGATTCATGTGCCTTTGTGCGTTTTTTGCGCCATCGCTGTAAATTAATCCTCCTGACGGGGGAAATAAAACGATATCATTCGATCGCTGAGCGTTTTAATTAAAATTTCGTCCTCTTTCCCGCGATCGCCGAAGCGAAGTGGTCGTAGCTCTGGTTCCTTCTCTCCCCCTACAATGTTCTCTCATTAGCCTAATGCGTGAGGTGCATCTGCTACGTGGTCTCCTTGGTCGATTCGCTGGCGCGGAATTTACGTCAGTTATTCCGGCGACCCATTTTTGCATTCGCCACACGGCCTTAATTCGAACCCGGGCTCGTGCCAACCGGAATAAATTCGGAACTTTTTAATGAAGCGTCGTTTTAATCCGATTAGAAAATATTAAAGCCATTTGCATACGGGCGCTGGGAATATTTTGCGGGGGCCGCTGCAAGCTACGGGTGGTGATTAAACGGGAGGGTAAGTTAAAGCTGAGCGTAAATGGAGAAAGCAATACTTCGAGGAGATTTTAGCCGTTACAAAAAGGGACGAACGTTCAGAATTTCCGCGGAAGAAATATGCAAGCTGGTCTATTTAAATATTTTGCTTCGCTCCTGCGGAATTTTATCTGTTATTTTCCGGGGATAGAGGAACTTGATTTAGTCTACGTTCTCGAAATAAATTTGAGGAAATTTTAAGGACAATTTGTGTATCGCGCGAGGCCATTTTCTCCTGGGGCTTAATCGTAAATACGGGATTATTGGACGTGGTTACTGCTTAATCAAGGAAATATTATTTGTATCTTCAAATTTTGCGCACTGTTTTAAGATATGAAGGTGAATTACCCTCCTCGTGGATCCGCCGAATTCAATGATTCATTCTCCTGCATTTTTTTCGTTTATATTTCACCATAGATAATTTAATCATAATCAAATTTATCTTAGATTGCTACGTCATTGAAAATAGTTCGATGAATAAGGCGATTTGCTCGGCCTTTGGGCCTATGAGGTATTCCCTAAAGGAGTCTTCAGAATTTTATTACCAGTATCCAATAAGTAGCTTGCATATTATGCCTCTTAATTAATGAGGTTGTCGTCTATCTTATGAGTTAGTTTAAATGAGGGTAGTCCTTTGTTTCATACTAATACATGTTGATGGAGTTAAAACTGTCGCAAGTAATTTTCATGCTCTTATTACTTCATACGTATAAATATAATGAAAATAATATTAAAATTAATCTTCTTAAGTGATTTCTTATGGAACTCCATCTTTACAATAAAAAGTAAGGAAGGTGATTTGTACTATTCCACTAAATGTTTATTTAGCACTACATTTTGCACATTTGATTGTCAATAATGATGTTAAATTCCTTAATGGAAGCAGGAACATAATCCCAATAACATCTATTCCAATGATAATTATTGGTGACGAAAGCAAACAGCTATTCCCTAACCAGAAAAAACAATTACAAAGGACTCAACTGGGAATTCGTGGTTGGAACGCTGGCACGCCACCCATTCCGATAACAACCCAGAATTGATGTGTAACTGTGTTACGTTAATGTTCGGTTGTTGTAGTGTAGTTTAAGAAATATATAAACAAGCTATTTTGTTCGTCCGTATTTTTGTTCCTCGAACTTCACTGTTGTATTCCCTCATATCTTTAATTTTCCTTTCCCAAAAGAGGACACCCATTTGATGTCCTTTGCTCTACTACCTTATAGAGTATGTTTAACCAAAAAAGATGCTAATGTCCCAACCGCTACACATTCCTTATAACAATGCTCTAACTCGTGCATAAACAGAATTAAAGAAGAGTTTACTGAAGAAGGCTATGTACATGTACTTAGACGGATTAACTTAGCGTATGGGCTTTCATGATTAGAAATTGAAAATTCCTTGGCAAATTCCAGTGAGTCGATGCTGGTCCGAAAGCGTGTTCCTTGATCCAAGTTCTGCGGTAACAATGGCGAAGTCGTATAATTTAACATTAAGGTAACATAGAAGTCAGTGTTATTTTTATATAGCTTCTGAGAATACAAAATTGTCTATATTTAATGTTGCACTTAATCAGTATATTTTCATTCTTTGTCAGGCACGCAATAATACAATGTGTTTATTATTTATTATTGTTGTAATTAACTGGTGTCAGTTTTTTTATCAACTTACAAATATTTGCGCAATTAATTCAATAGACGCATGACATTCAATACTCACAGAATTATTATGTTGTTACACTCATAAATAATATTTACCTGACACCTAAACACTGTTTACATGATATAAAATGCAAATTACTTTTACTGGATTTTTCGAGGTTCATGTAACAAAGGGATTCATTTACACAACTTCTTTTGCCTATATTTCTCTAACTATCTCAGCCTGCTTACGTATCTTGAATGTAGAATTAGGCCCATCATTTTGGAAACAAGTTTCTTGTTTTTTAACATCGCTTTACATTTTTGGTACAAGGCCACCAAGTTGATGTTGTTGTGAGCAAAGAAAGAAACAGTACTTCTTTCACATATTAAAATTCGAATTTGTGGAAAAAGCACAATTTTTCCTTTGCTCCCACGTGATCGATTTCCACCAACAATTCTACCTATTCAGCGGACTTTCGGGCGTTGATTGGATACTCGGTTCCAACGCAATTCGTCGCCCCACTTTGATCTCCGAAGGAATTACATGGCAAAAACGTCCCAAAAGAGCGGGAAAGTTTGGCGTCACTCCTTAGGGGAAAATAAGGCATCGAAATTTTCTCGCGACAGCCGTTCGTGCCCCCTGAGCGCCGAATTATTAAGTTTTCTTCGTGGGTGTCGAACAACATCCTGTCCCAATCGAACGCCACTCCCGTGCACGGTGGCAAACATCCCATGTGCTGCCACCTAGATACAGCTGCAAGAGGTGCTCCGTGAAATTGGATGAGTCACTCACGGATCTCCCAAGGGATCCCCTCTCCAACGGTAACAAGTAGCTCTCGCTGTAAGGACGTTTCGCGGTTCGCTTCCTTTCAGAAAGAGCCTTCCACCGCCTCTTCTGTCTCCTTTCTATTCCGCGGTCCCAAAAGAATTCCTTGTCAACAAAAGTCCGGACATAAACGCTTTTATGATTTGGGAGCCTCCTCGAAGGAGACTTCTATCTTCACACACACTCAAAGACTTGCGCCTCGCAACCTTCAATTGTTTTGTTTCCCTGCCAGCTCCCCCAAGACCCTCCTTCGTAATTTAACTCAAAGGCAGAGCACTTTCGGTTGTTGCCGGCTGCACGTACAAACGTCGTCGCAGTTACCGAAAGGTTCCTTTGCGGGGAAAATGTTTGGAGAGGACGGCGTTAACTGAACTGATGCTGCTCTTTGAGAAGGGATAGAAAACTTGGAGAAAAGAGGAACCGCGGAATGTGTCCAAAGACTAATGTCTTCCTTCTCTTATGAGTTTATTTCAACCGCTGGAGGGAGTGCGACTCAAATGCCGAGACCAGAGGTAATTCGGTTCAGGGGAAGGATAGAAATAGCAGAGCTCAAGAAGCTTAAGGTCGATACACGCTATATTTTGGTTCAATTCATCCCCAGCAAAGAGTAAAAATAAAAATACTTCGATTTTCTTGGTCTATTGATTGCCCTAGTTTTGAGATGGTTCTGCAAGCGTTAAATTAACCTGATAATCTTTAGACAACCCGAGTTATATAAGGTATAGTTTTCAGGACGTTGTCTACCATTTAATGACAAGGGCGTCGTCAAATATCTTTGAAGTTAGGAGATCAGGATAAGCAGAAGACTTTCTATTGCTTCGTAAATCGCTCAATTGAAGGTTCACATCGAATATTAATATCCTCCTCATTGACTATCGTCTTCATTGCATTTCCGTTTGAAATTCCTCCGAATTAAGGATTTTAGTATCTGCCGTTTTCAATTTTCTTATGAATAATTTAGCTGTTTATAATGTGGCTGTATTTGATCGTAAATATTTTAGACTTTGAAACCCGCTATTCCTACTATCTCATAAAAACACAGATCCTTGCCATGATTAAAACCAAACCCCTGGGCTATGACGTTCACCATTCCTCCACTTGGGAAAATGTATACATATGTATTATACCAGTACCCTTGATCGCCCAGTTTTGCGTTACTTCCATTTTCTTATCAATGTGCGTGAAACGGGTAAAAAACGGGTCAATGACCTAGATATTTCCCTTAAAATATCTTTTCACTTTCTTGAATTATCTTTCGTGTGCTGTTCTGCTGTTTAGAAGAAATCGCATAAAAAGAATAAATAGGGTTTGCTTCACTATACTGAACACGAACTGCTCATTTATTTCTCTTTAGACGTGCATTTCTTTTTGAAGTTATCGATATATGCACGATTCCCATTGTTTGCCAATTAAATGTATTACTTGAATTAAATTTATTATTTATCAATTTAATTTATTTCTTTAAATTTCTATTTATTGCTTCAGCAACCATATCTACCATACTCACACTTCATTGATATGTGGCGTATTCCACTGATGAATGGAATATTCTTCATTTTACGTTACAGATTAATAAAAAGTTGATCTTTCTCTTCCGTTTGTCTCGCATCAGTCTTATCCATGGCCGTGCTAATATGAGAGCTATTGAGTGACGCTGATAAATAGCATTCATATTGGTCACTCCTCATTAAATGCCATCAATTTTGTTATTCATAGAGTAAGTTTGCTGCGCTACTTTGGACTGTTTCGTCTCATAATATTCTGGTTCAATGAAGGAAGCAAGGACTTCAATCCTCATTGCGCAAGTAAGCCTCATTCCATCTCCAAAGCCAACGGTACCTAATGGTTGAATAAAGGAGGATCCCATCCTTAGAGCTACGAGAATGAAAAGATGCTCACCATTGATACTACTGGTAGCATAGTATCGGCGTGGTAATATACCAAGTAAATATCTTTTATATATCTGATAGATATTAGTAATACTAAGTACAAGTAAGTATCGATATAATTATTGATATATTTTCGGTATGCTAAGTAAATATCTTACTTAGTAAAACTACTGACTTAGTATACGTATTTTTCACAATAATATGTGGAAACTAAGAGTATCTTTTCATTCTCTAAGGCAATGCACCAAGTTAAGCCAGAACACACAGATTTTATCCTTAGAGATGAGGATTAAACGAATATATCCCTATTTCCTAGGCCTTATGGTATTTCTCCATTCCCAGAACTCTCCTCGCCGTCCTCTTCGTATCTCATTATTCTATACACATCCTCTTTTATTGATAATTGCTTCTTGCCGTTTTTCACTTAAGCTCCGTTTTTAGCGTCCCTTTCACTTTTTTCCGCGTGCTGTATTATTCCCTTTCTCGACACCTTTCTCTTTTCTCGTCCTCACACATTCCACTCCCGTCACCCACCTCTCTTTATTTATCTCCTCATCTTCCTCTCTTTATAACCCTAACGTTATTTCGCTTTCCCACCCGATGGTTGTTTTCCGAGCCCCAAAACCCGCCGTCAACGCGCATTACCTGCGGTAGGAGGCCCGCGGATGGGAGTCACTCGCGACGACACGCCTGTCTCTTCCTGTTGCTTCGCCAGAAAATTGCTTTCCTCCCACGCACCACGATATCCCTTTATTTCCCCCCGTGAAATCGTCCACCGACGAGATCTGTGACTCATATCCGTCAAATGGGCCCCCGCTTCGAATTTGACGCGGCGGCGAGGCGTTATTTTACGACCGCCAGCCGGACTGCTTTCCTTCTACGGAATGATTTTATCGCGCAGAAGGAATAAGGGGAAAATTCGCAGGCGCCTTTTTTGGATCACGGCGCTCGTCGGAAGGGTCTTATCTGGATCACGCTTGACGTGTTCGGTCATCTTCGGTGGTCACTTCACCAGCAGCCGAGGAGGCGCGGTGATTCCCGCGGATAGGCTCCAGATGCGTTGCCCAACAGAGTCGAACTAAAGAGTCACGACGAAAATAACATCGGGAGGATTTTTTTCGAGATTTTTTGTTTTGGTGGTGTGCTGGAGATAGGAGAAGAGCTTGCGCTTCGGACGTGAAAGAATGACAAACTTGCGCAGCAACATGAGCCACCCACGTGCGGTTGCCGAGGAGGACTGATATGTGGCCTCGATCGTTTTTCCACGTTGTCGAGAGGGACCTGAAATTCTTTCGGCGCTAATCCGAAGTACGAAAAGTTCTCTCTGATGCCAGGTTGAAATCAGATTGCAGAAGGTAACGGAATAGATTCCGATGCCGAATCCCCATCAAAATATTGTTTTAACTTTACATGCATGACTTATGAGGCTCCCTTAAATTTGCATTCGTAGATTGAAGTAATAAACTCGCAATATCTTAATTACAATTAGTAGAATAAGTTTTATTCGTCCTTCGATCTCTTTTGCTTTTAAAATAATCAATAATANTACCTTCCGAGTAAAAAAAGTCTTTCTACACCTCCCACAAAATACTTTCTTGGTAACTACTAATTTACAGCCATTTTATTTAAACGTCCAATAATCTAGCTCCAGTAACCTGTTGACACCTGGGACTATTAATGTGTATGTGCATATCTTACCATATTTGTTTCATATCTGAAATTAAATAATTTCCATTAACTCACACCTAAAACTAGTAATATCATATTCCACTACATTCAAAATCCACGACGGAAAAAGTTTCCAATGCGAGAAAGTGACATCAGTACGTCCGTCGCCTAAAATATTGTTAAGTCAGGAAACAGAAATTCTTCGACGCATAGTTACTCTTCCATCCGGGTATTTTATAAGCATTTCTGGTTACCACGGGCTCGTCATTCCGGGCTTGTCATCCACAATTCCCGGGACGTGCCTAGATTTTTCGAAACCGCCAACTATTAAGCGTGAGGCCATTTCGCACCGTCACAACTGGGGCGGATAATAAATTGCTCGGAAGGCATCGGTCTCGGAGAATTTGTCATCGATTCATAGAGAGAATTTTTGGGATTAGGGGTCGCGCATGAGAATCTCAATCCCTTACTCGGGCTTATCGGATTCTGATTTCCATCGATTTCGGCTCTTTCTATGACCACCTTATCAATCAACCCCAATCTCTTCATCTCCCTCGACCCCTTTCCTTATGTTTAATTCATACCATAATCCACTGGTTGCCTACATTATCCGATTTTGAATGGTTCTCTTTGAATTCTATGGAATTTCTATCGTATTATGATAGTACGGGCCCCTAGACATCGTGACTGTACTGCAAGAATTAAATAGTGTCATGTATTGTAAAANTTGCTACGTCATTGAAAATAGTTCGATGAATAAGGCGATTTGCTCGGCCTTTGGGCCTATGAGGTATTCCCTAAAGGAGTCTTCAGAATTTTATTACCAGTATCCAATAAGTAGCTTGCATATTATGCCTCTTAATTAATGAGGTTGTCGTCTATCTTATGAGTTAGTTTAAATGAGGGTAGTCCTTTGTTTCATACTAATACATGTTGATGGAGTTAAAACTGTCGCAAGTAATTTTCATGCTCTTATTACTTCATACGTATAAATATAATGAAAATAATATTAAAATTAATCTTCTTAAGTGATTTCTTATGGAACTCCATCTTTACAATAAAAAGTAAGGAAGGTGATTTGTACTATTCCACTAAATGTTTATTTAGCACTACATTTTGCACATTTGATTGTCAATAATGATGTTAAATTCCTTAATGGAAGCAGGAACATAATCCCAATAACATCTATTCCAATGATAATTATTGGTGACGAAAGCAAACAGCTATTCCCTAACCAGAAAAAACAATTACAAAGGACTCAACTGGGAATTCGTGGTTGGAACGCTGGCACGCCACCCATTCCGATAACAACCCAGAATTGATGTGTAACTGTGTTACGTTAATGTTCGGTTGTTGTAGTGTAGTTTAAGAAATATATAAACAAGCTATTTTGTTCGTCCGTATTTTTGTTCCTCGAACTTCACTGTTGTATTCCCTCATATCTTTAATTTTCCTTTCCCAAAAGAGGACACCCATTTGATGTCCTTTGCTCTACTACCTTATAGAGTATGTTTAACCAAAAAAGATGCTAATGTCCCAACCGCTACACATTCCTTATAACAATGCTCTAACTCGTGCATAAACAGAATTAAAGAAGAGTTTACTGAAGAAGGCTATGTACATGTACTTAGACGGATTAACTTAGCGTATGGGCTTTCATGATTAGAAATTGAAAATTCCTTGGCAAATTCCAGTGAGTCGATGCTGGTCCGAAAGCGTGTTCCTTGATCCAAGTTCTGCGGTAACAATGGCGAAGTCGTATAATTTAACATTAAGGTAACATAGAAGTCAGTGTTATTTTTATATAGCTTCTGAGAATACAAAATTGTCTATATTTAATGTTGCACTTAATCAGTATATTTTCATTCTTTGTCAGGCACGCAATAATACAATGTGTTTATTATTTATTATTGTTGTAATTAACTGGTGTCAGTTTTTTTATCAACTTACAAATATTTGCGCAATTAATTCAATAGACGCATGACATTCAATACTCACAGAATTATTATGTTGTTACACTCATAAATAATATTTACCTGACACCTAAACACTGTTTACATGATATAAAATGCAAATTACTTTTACTGGATTTTTCGAGGTTCATGTAACAAAGGGATTCATTTACACAACTTCTTTTGCCTATATTTCTCTAACTATCTCAGCCTGCTTACGTATCTTGAATGTAGAATTAGGCCCATCATTTTGGAAACAAGTTTCTTGTTTTTTAACATCGCTTTACATTTTTGGTACAAGGCCACCAAGTTGATGTTGTTGTGAGCAAAGAAAGAAACAGTACTTCTTTCACATATTAAAATTCGAATTTGTGGAAAAAGCACAATTTTTCCTTTGCTCCCACGTGATCGATTTCCACCAACAATTCTACCTATTCAGCGGACTTTCGGGCGTTGATTGGATACTCGGTTCCAACGCAATTCGTCGCCCCACTTTGATCTCCGAAGGAATTACATGGCAAAAACGTCCCAAAAGAGCGGGAAAGTTTGGCGTCACTCCTTAGGGGAAAATAAGGCATCGAAATTTTCTCGCGACAGCCGTTCGTGCCCCCTGAGCGCCGAATTATTAAGTTTTCTTCGTGGGTGTCGAACAACATCCTGTCCCAATCGAACGCCACTCCCGTGCACGGTGGCAAACATCCCATGTGCTGCCACCTAGATACAGCTGCAAGAGGTGCTCCGTGAAATTGGATGAGTCACTCACGGATCTCCCAAGGGATCCCCTCTCCAACGGTAACAAGTAGCTCTCGCTGTAAGGACGTTTCGCGGTTCGCTTCCTTTCAGAAAGAGCCTTCCACCGCCTCTTCTGTCTCCTTTCTATTCCGCGGTCCCAAAAGAATTCCTTGTCAACAAAAGTCCGGACATAAACGCTTTTATGATTTGGGAGCCTCCTCGAAGGAGACTTCTATCTTCACACACACTCAAAGACTTGCGCCTCGCAACCTTCAATTGTTTTGTTTCCCTGCCAGCTCCCCCAAGACCCTCCTTCGTAATTTAACTCAAAGGCAGAGCACTTTCGGTTGTTGCCGGCTGCACGTACAAACGTCGTCGCAGTTACCGAAAGGTTCCTTTGCGGGGAAAATGTTTGGAGAGGACGGCGTTAACTGAACTGATGCTGCTCTTTGAGAAGGGATAGAAAACTTGGAGAAAAGAGGAACCGCGGAATGTGTCCAAAGACTAATGTCTTCCTTCTCTTATGAGTTTATTTCAACCGCTGGAGGGAGTGCGACTCAAATGCCGAGACCAGAGGTAATTCGGTTCAGGGGAAGGATAGAAATAGCAGAGCTCAAGAAGCTTAAGGTCGATACACGCTATATTTTGGTTCAATTCATCCCCAGCAAAGAGTAAAAATAAAAATACTTCGATTTTCTTGGTCTATTGATTGCCCTAGTTTTGAGATGGTTCTGCAAGCGTTAAATTAACCTGATAATCTTTAGACAACCCGAGTTATATAAGGTATAGTTTTCAGGACGTTGTCTACCATTTAATGACAAGGGCGTCGTCAAATATCTTTGAAGTTAGGAGATCAGGATAAGCAGAAGACTTTCTATTGCTTCGTAAATCGCTCAATTGAAGGTTCACATCGAATATTAATATCCTCCTCATTGACTATCGTCTTCATTGCATTTCCGTTTGAAATTCCTCCGAATTAAGGATTTTAGTATCTGCCGTTTTCAATTTTCTTATGAATAATTTAGCTGTTTATAATGTGGCTGTATTTGATCGTAAATATTTTAGACTTTGAAACCCGCTATTCCTACTATCTCATAAAAACACAGATCCTTGCCATGATTAAAACCAAACCCCTGGGCTATGACGTTCACCATTCCTCCACTTGGGAAAATGTATACATATGTATTATACCAGTACCCTTGATCGCCCAGTTTTGCGTTACTTCCATTTTCTTATCAATGTGCGTGAAACGGGTAAAAAACGGGTCAATGACCTAGATATTTCCCTTAAAATATCTTTTCACTTTCTTGAATTATCTTTCGTGTGCTGTTCTGCTGTTTAGAAGAAATCGCATAAAAAGAATAAATAGGGTTTGCTTCACTATACTGAACACGAACTGCTCATTTATTTCTCTTTAGACGTGCATTTCTTTTTGAAGTTATCGATATATGCACGATTCCCATTGTTTGCCAATTAAATGTATTACTTGAATTAAATTTATTATTTATCAATTTAATTTATTTCTTTAAATTTCTATTTATTGCTTCAGCAACCATATCTACCATACTCACACTTCATTGATATGTGGCGTATTCCACTGATGAATGGAATATTCTTCATTTTACGTTACAGATTAATAAAAAGTTGATCTTTCTCTTCCGTTTGTCTCGCATCAGTCTTATCCATGGCCGTGCTAATATGAGAGCTATTGAGTGACGCTGATAAATAGCATTCATATTGGTCACTCCTCATTAAATGCCATCAATTTTGTTATTCATAGAGTAAGTTTGCTGCGCTACTTTGGACTGTTTCGTCTCATAATATTCTGGTTCAATGAAGGAAGCAAGGACTTCAATCCTCATTGCGCAAGTAAGCCTCATTCCATCTCCAAAGCCAACGGTACCTAATGGTTGAATAAAGGAGGATCCCATCCTTAGAGCTACGAGAATGAAAAGATGCTCACCATTGATACTACTGGTAGCATAGTATCGGCGTGGTAATATACCAAGTAAATATCTTTTATATATCTGATAGATATTAGTAATACTAAGTACAAGTAAGTATCGATATAATTATTGATATATTTTCGGTATGCTAAGTAAATATCTTACTTAGTAAAACTACTGACTTAGTATACGTATTTTTCACAATAATATGTGGAAACTAAGAGTATCTTTTCATTCTCTAAGGCAATGCACCAAGTTAAGCCAGAACACACAGATTTTATCCTTAGAGATGAGGATTAAACGAATATATCCCTATTTCCTAGGCCTTATGGTATTTCTCCATTCCCAGAACTCTCCTCGCCGTCCTCTTCGTATCTCATTATTCTATACACATCCTCTTTTATTGATAATTGCTTCTTGCCGTTTTTCACTTAAGCTCCGTTTTTAGCGTCCCTTTCACTTTTTTCCGCGTGCTGTATTATTCCCTTTCTCGACACCTTTCTCTTTTCTCGTCCTCACACATTCCACTCCCGTCACCCACCTCTCTTTATTTATCTCCTCATCTTCCTCTCTTTATAACCCTAACGTTATTTCGCTTTCCCACCCGATGGTTGTTTTCCGAGCCCCAAAACCCGCCGTCAACGCGCATTACCTGCGGTAGGAGGCCCGCGGATGGGAGTCACTCGCGACGACACGCCTGTCTCTTCCTGTTGCTTCGCCAGAAAATTGCTTTCCTCCCACGCACCACGATATCCCTTTATTTCCCCCCGTGAAATCGTCCACCGACGAGATCTGTGACTCATATCCGTCAAATGGGCCCCCGCTTCGAATTTGACGCGGCGGCGAGGCGTTATTTTACGACCGCCAGCCGGACTGCTTTCCTTCTACGGAATGATTTTATCGCGCAGAAGGAATAAGGGGAAAATTCGCAGGCGCCTTTTTTGGATCACGGCGCTCGTCGGAAGGGTCTTATCTGGATCACGCTTGACGTGTTCGGTCATCTTCGGTGGTCACTTCACCAGCAGCCGAGGAGGCGCGGTGATTCCCGCGGATAGGCTCCAGATGCGTTGCCCAACAGAGTCGAACTAAAGAGTCACGACGAAAATAACATCGGGAGGATTTTTTTCGAGATTTTTTGTTTTGGTGGTGTGCTGGAGATAGGAGAAGAGCTTGCGCTTCGGACGTGAAAGAATGACAAACTTGCGCAGCAACATGAGCCACCCACGTGCGGTTGCCGAGGAGGACTGATATGTGGCCTCGATCGTTTTTCCACGTTGTCGAGAGGGACCTGAAATTCTTTCGGCGCTAATCCGAAGTACGAAAAGTTCTCTCTGATGCCAGGTTGAAATCAGATTGCAGAAGGTAACGGAATAGATTCCGATGCCGAATCCCCATCAAAATATTGTTTTAACTTTACATGCATGACTTATGAGGCTCCCTTAAATTTGCATTCGTAGATTGAAGTAATAAACTCGCAATATCTTAATTACAATTAGTAGAATAAGTTTTATTCGTCCTTCGATCTCTTTTGCTTTTAAAATAATCAATAATAAAATTTGTTCGTAAAAATAAAAAAAAATTAATGAGTTATTTATCATCCTTTCTTCCGACTTGACTCAGTATTTGCCATTATTTTCTTCGGAAAAATATTGTCACTATAATTATGTCTGTTAATATTTAAATATTCCAACGGTATTTAAGTGCTCCATTGCTGCAAGCGCAACTTCTTCCAGACCAATACATACCCAGTGATGGAATCGATGTGCCTTTCGATTGAAGTTTCCTTGATGGTGATATTTTGAAAAAAGTTAAGAGGGACATCAAAAAGTTTTTAGATACTGCAATTTGACCCATGTATAAAGTTGAGACATCTCTATCGTTAACAAATAGAATTAAATATTTAAAACGATTGAGCTTTTTTAATATTATCATAGGTAATTAGACGATTTAAAAATGAATTTCTCTTGTACGGCGATAAATGTCTACCTCGGATGTTTTATAGTCGACTGCATTCAAGATAAAGCTGCATATATAGAAAACTAAATTCATTTTAACGTTGTAGATAGGATATCAGTACATCTTTGAGGTACTTTACGGTAGGATAGTTAGGGACATGAACAAAATGCCCAATAATCGAGAATGCGCTTTTATCATAGGCATCTATATTTGGAATCTGATCTTTCCTGGAATTAGCTAGCATGAATACACGGAAGCTCACGCGAGCCTGAGTTTCAAACGCCAAAATATTGGGCGCTGTTGCAAAAGACGTCATGTTTAATAACGGGAAACGGAGGGAAAAAGAACGTATCGAGCTACGGTCTGTATATAACCATTAGCTTTGACTCCTGGCTCATTCCAATAAGAGATTGACGCAAAGAGGAGCTGACGCGATACAAATGAGGATAATCTTTCGATATGCAGTGCAGCAATAAGAAGATTGATATAACTGTATCCTCCTCTTGATTAGCCTCGCGTAATTCAAAGCCTTCGGTTTCCGCCGCTAAAGCGGACATGGTAGTCTCGATTATTTAGCCGATGAGCGCATCCCAGAGGGCCCTTAGGGAGGGTATCGGGAGGGTCGGTAGGGCGACCATGTTGATATGTTTACCGGTTCCATTTCTGAATTATAGATGGCTCTATCGTGCGTCCCTCTCTGAGTACACATTCGACCCATCGTCTAATGGCGCCGGTGGATGGCGTGACTCAGCCCATGCGATGAGACGAACACTCGAGTCTATTATCGAATGCAGTGTACATCGCTTCGAAATAGACTAAAGGCAATTGATTTTTAGGTCTTTTCGCGGGGATGGTTACCATAGAAGAGCTTATTAATTGAGAGATAGAGGGTAACTTATGGAATTCAGTGTTATTCGCAAGCCCTGAAAAGGCACCTGCACAAGCTTGGGTTACCCAAGCTCTTGCTCTCAGCTCATCCTCACCCCCAAACATCTTCAGAAATAATAAACTAATGCAATGTGCAACTCTTTAAAACAGGCTAACGGCAATCGATTTTTGGGTCTTTTCGCAGAGATAATCACCAAGAATGAGCTAGTTATTTGAGAGATAAAGCGTAAGTATCGTAGAAATTCACCGATCAAATTGGGTTGGGTGGTTGTAATTTTAACAGTGTGTATGGAACAGGGCCGGTCATCTGGGGGGTGCGGCGGATGCTATGCACCCGGGCCTCCGCGGTTGAGGGGGCCCCAACATGACCAAGAACTAAAATAATGTACTCTTGCACATGAAAACATGACAATATGACGACGAGTAATATATGTTCATTTTTGTAATATTTTTTACTTTACGAAAAATTTAGGACCCCAAATGGTTTCTTGCACCGAGGCCCCTTTATAGAGAGGGCCGGCTCTGTGAATGGATCGAAAACCGTGATTTTCGGTGTGGAATGGCTAGGATAGCAATTCGATGAGATGGCAAGTTGTTCGATTAAGAGTTAGTAAATACTCTGTTAACACGTTCACTGCAGATACCTCCGTTTCCAATGCATTTATCGCTCTAACGGTGGAGTTATCCGCAGTCAACGTGTTAAAGCATATCGCTGAAGTGAATTAGATCTTGAACAATAGTGGGAAAAGTGTGTTGTCTAAGAGATGAAAGGAAATGTACGAAAATGTAAAAATGGAGTTGAATCACTTCGATTAAAATGCTATAATAACATTGTAAAGTGGTTGTGTCCTCCAGAAAATTAAAATTTCTACAGATTCACCGATGTATACAGATTTCGGTTCGCAGATTTTCAATGTTAATGAACACAATTTATCTCTCAAAGAAAAATGCTCTTTTCCCACTGTGCAGATAGATTGGTTTTATCTCATTTCCACGCATAATTGAGAAGCGAGTTAAGTACTTGTAATTTTCTTAAGCTGCTGAATATCTTTAAATACTTAATTCTGAAGAGATTTGGAACTTATACCAGTAAAAAAACGCTGCATTTTCAAATTATTCTCTATTATTATTGTCGATTTGGCTGAATAAATTCCATTACTGTAACATTTTCCACCCGCAAGTACATACTAGCAAGTACTTTATCGTTACAACAAGGTTAAAAGTAGATTTTAATGATCATTTCTTTTATTTTGATTTGCTTCGATCTTACTGAAATTAAGGCAAAGCTATTAGCATGCCCGTATTTTTTCCACGAAGAGAGCATCATATCTTATGGATTGAGGAAAGGTGAATAACTAAGCACGGAACAGCCGTGCGGCTGAATCCCAAGGAATAACAGGTGTGAAATATAGTGACATGACTGGGACTATGTGGAGTATATTCGCTTTACTTACGAAAGAATTCGAAGCAAAGCAATGAGTATGAAAGAGATGCGGCATTGTAGTTCAGTGGTTAGAATACCTGCCAAGAAAGTGGGAGACCTAGATTCGAGTCCCATATCTTATTTAGAAATTCATTCTTACAGTACATCATCTATAGTTTCATCGAGAAAAGTTTCGAAGAGTTTGTACCGCCCGTTTAAACCTTAAAAGCAGTTATTGTTGAAATGAAACATAAACGTGAGTCATATCACATGATAACTAATTGATTGATTTTGGCTATAATTGCTGAAAATTATTCGTATTTCTTTCAATGAAAAATCTGACTCAGTCCACAGAAAATATGTTTCCGTAGAACACAAAAAACAAAATCAGAAATCGCTTTCATGAAGTGTGGAGATGAGGTAGAACCCTCGAAATAGGTCGGGCTTTACTCAGATTTATTTGCCCGGAGTCAGATTTTGTTTTCAAAAATCAGATGATTAAAAAAGAGGTTTAACTGTCACAGCCCGTCATTAATATGCTATATTAATCGAAAATTCCTAATTTAGAACGCTTCAATCTATCAAGCTTAGAATTGGTTACGGAAGTTCCGGAGTCAATTCATCTCCACTTCAACAAACACCGAAACTTAGTTCACCGTCAAAATTTATCGAAATGGAGAACCGAAGTCTTTGGAGGAATACGAGTCTGAATCTTCTAAATTAACGCTAATCGTCTTCTGTAATCTAAAGACCCTTTTACCCGGGAATCGGAGACTAAGTAGATGGAATTTTTGCTGCAGAGATAGGCATCAGTATTCCTACACGAATTCCTAGGTGAGACTAATTGAGCAAGGACTCGAAAGAACATATATTCGAGTAATTGAACGGAAACCATTTCCGATCCTTCCAGAAAATTACCCCACTATCGCTAACGTTCCATTGACCCAGATTTGGAACTCCAAGCGTTCGATTACAGCTGATCTTCGTTCCTAATTCAAAATTACTCCGTCCAAATAAGGGGTTCTCATCCACCCAAGATCCACCAGGACTTGCGGAGTGCGGGGGTGGATTGAACACGTAAAGAGGCAAATAACTGATCTTCCTATACTTATTTTTTATTTAAAGAACAGTTCTTCCTATGTTTCAATTACAATACTAGCATCCAGCGATATTTAGGATTTTGTAGTGTTTGACGCGATATAACTAAAGTTATGCATTTTCTTAAATATTTTAACTCCTTGAATAGCTCTCGCATTTTCGGTACCCGTTCCTTATTGATATGCACTTCAAAATTAAAGTTTTTGTAAAAAGTTATTTATTTCGTCGCTTAACTTATTCCAATTGCTGGAATATATAAATGGACACAAGGGAAGGAACTGATTGTGTCTACTATATTTCTCCTAATTTATTCAAAACGCTAATCATCTTCTCTTTTCATATTACTGTATTTTTATTAGATTGAATTCAAAACAATTTATTTCTACACTTCTGCTTATAAGATATGATTAAAAGTGAATAATTCTGGATGAAATAATGATTTATATAAATACCCGTCCTCTTCGAATAAAGATGTAATTGCCTGCGATAAGTGTCATATAATTATGGTTCAGTCTCTTGGATTATTTTAGAAAACTTGAATGTCATTCGCTCGAATTAATCCGTATGTAAATTTGTACCACATGAAAAATCACTTTCTGAGATATTTGATAAGGAAAACTACAGCGATACATAGCTACTCTAATAAACGATCGTCTTCTTCCTTGCCTAAGATTGTAATTGCGTTGCAATCGTTGACATAAGGTTTTAGATTATACTTTCATTTTAGTTGTGTAACATCGTATTTCTAGAATTTTCATATGATAATAAGTATTTATTTTTGCAAACAAAATCTCGCATACAAGTGATATCTTCACTGGGCATCTGCAAAGGAAAATAACAGTCAATGATGATGATTAAATCTAAAACCACCTTCAAAGTTATCTCTCTTTAATGTGGGTAGATATTACTTGTGCCATAGAATAGCGAATGAATCACGGTAGCTTTGTCTTCAAATGAGAAACGCACAGTAAATTTAAAGCTAGAAAAATATTACAAAGAAATATTGATTCTTCTTCGGTATTTCCAACCCCTGAAAGGTTGGTACACATTGTTGTACTAATTGATTGATGGCATGCCATAAGGCATAATCTAATCTTCTAATTTGAAATAAAAGGTTGGGGATATCTATCCGTGCACCGGTCAGCATTCAAAATTACCTGAACCGACTTCTAGCCTTAATTTAAAATATGCGTAGCAGCATCAAAAAGTCGCGCCGGTAGAGTGATAAAGCAAAACTGCTCTTTTAAGGTAAATTATTCGTTAACTGATTTGGCGATCAAATGAGAGGAGAATTATGACAACGTCGTCTGCGCTAACGAATCGTTTTTTCATGGTCAGACGTTCTTTTGTGAGAATTTAGCGATTACGACATTAAATAAATTATCGTCGAGCTTTAAAAAGGCCCACTCGTTGAGCTTTTAATTCATTCAAAATGGCTGCCGTAAATCAACTTTTAATTTGAGGGGTGGAAATGAAAAAATCAGAAACACAATATTAGCTCGCTTTATAAAGAACACTCTATCTGATACGCATGATTAGGGATCCTGTAATGTTTCATAGCTGTTTCTGCTGTCCATTCTATCGTGTTGGCTCTCATCAAAGAGAGAATGGTTTCATTTCGGCATTCCTTTATTTCCCATGCCATAACAGCAACGGTTTTATGAAACACTTCAAAGAACCACTTAACTAATCAATTAACCGATGCTTAAGCTATGTATTCTGAAATTGATGACTGATCGAATCCTGTCTCAAACTCAATATTGGTAGACACATACCTTTTTTTTGCTCTAAAGTTTACGGAAACCTAAATGGAAAAAAATCCAATCATAGAAGAAATTTGTTTTACACTGCTTGCGCGTTGCTTTCCACATTTTCGGTTTTTAAGAGTGGCTTAAGTTTGGGAATACGTGAGGCTACGATTGTTAATTAAGGGAGCCATTGGTTTCATCGCCATTGAAAATCCTCATCAATACTCCAAGTTTGCGTATCTGGAACAGAAACCTTTGATGCTGTTTATACTAAGCATTTACTGAATATGGGCGGCTAAAATCGTGGTGATAACTTCATCAAAGTCATAGTACACAACTATGCCTGGCGACCGGCCCAGGCATGAAGTGACCTCTATGAGTGATATATTATTTCCTGCTCGTTTTTTTCTGCTTCTAAACTCATTCCGCTACGCCACCGGATGTTATGATTTATCTTCCTCTATTTTGCGGGGCATATTTCATAAAGTCCAGTATTTTAAAAGCAAATGTTTTCATGATGGGATCATGATTCACGTTATCATTATGGTAATTAATTCACCGCAACGTTAATCTTCACAACTTATCGAAAAGGTAAACGGAAATAAATTAACAAGCCACGATATCCCAAAATGTTCAAGCATTAGGGACACTTTGAATATCCATACGAGGGGATAGTTAATGAAAGGAAGCAAACGGGAAAGTTAAAGTGATATCAAAGTAAGATGTATAGTAAGATCCGACTCCTTTAACCGTGACTGGGCAGTGATTAGGTAGTTCTTTTGAATTTTTCTCAACAACAAGGAAAGAAATAATACGAATACAAAGAAAAGTAGACAAATTTCTACCAAAAACAACAAACAACAGAACTTTTACTACTTCTTTCTGTCTTTCTTTCATCCAATAATAGCGTCTAACCCACTCTATAGCAACCTCTCGAATTCTTCCCAAACTTTTTCTCGTCTGATAGGAGAACAGCTCTGACCAAAGAAACAAACCAAGGAAAAAGGCATGATCCAACGCAGTCACCGATAGAAAAAACTAAGAAAGTTTAAGGTATAAGTCAAAATTTCATAACAAAATAATGTATTCCCGAGGTCCCGGGTTCGAACCCCGGCTATTCGGGTTTTTCTGGTTAGCGAATTTTCGTGTGTGTTCGTCCTTTTTTATTGTGAATTAATTATTAGAATTAATTTAATTAGGATTGGCTTCCTGTTTCCTTTATAGAAGTTAATTATTTTATATATTTATCCCATATATGTAATGTACCCAAACTGTACTTGGGCGAACCGACTTGGACGAGATTTTACCGTGCCTTAGGTCAGTGATGGGTAAACTGCGGCCCGCGAGCCAGATGCGGCCCTAAGGATCATAGCGGCGTGAAATAGAAGCGGTTTTAAAATTATTAGGAATTTTACAAGTTATAGCCCATGTTCTTCATATTTTTCTGATAATTTAATCAAAGATAATGATTCATGGATATATTATGAACAGTGAATTCGAGAAACGCAACAAATACTACATTCTTTAAATGCACACTCGTGATTGCGGCCCACCGACTTCCAAGTAATGTGCTATGCGGTCCGCCAAGTAGAAAGTTTTCGTACCACTGTCTTGGATGACAATCTTTGATTGTAACTCCTTATATCCTGACCCCATAATAGGAGATCATGCTTCTGGATAGCCACGTGAGTAGCACTTTCCCTCTTGGTAATATCTGCCCCGTATTTGATTCCCGGTGAGAGCCCATGTGTGCAAAGTGACCTCCACTGTACATGGACGTCTAAAAATACTACTTAAACAGAAGTTGCTAGTGAGAGCTGAGTATTCTGATTAAAGACTCCAACCGCGCAAAAAAAAGAAACGGTTACACAAGAACAAAATCACATAGCTTAAGATCCCCTCTTTGCTTTGGTCTCACGGGAGAATGCTGGTGCCACACTTCGAGAAGGAAAATCTCTCAGGCCACCGCTCGAGGGCCAGCTGGTGAAAAGAAAGAGGTAGAAAACAAAATAAAGCGAGGCGTATTAAAGCCCTCCACCGACCTCGCTCCCTTTCATACTTCCGGCAGTCAAGACACGTCCCCTTTGAAATCTTTATCATCTCAGGCTTTAACAGGGTCGTACTTAACGGCAGGTCCGTTCGGAAACTTCCCGCAACACTCCGGAGCCGTCTGCCGCCGCCGCTCGCGAAACTTGAACTATAATCTGGGAAAGATCTCCTTGGCGTCGGTGGCAGAAAGCGCAACATAAAGGGCTTGTCGAGCCTCTTATTCAATCCGAGGTATACTCGTACCTTCTTAATAAGTTATCGCCTCCGTGAAAAGGAGGGGTCGGAATAATGGATAGGAATCCGGCCCAGGCTGCTTACAACTGCTCGAATGACTTTGTCGCCAAAGCTTTACAAAGTCAGGGAATAATTGAAGTAGTAAGTGCTTGGAATGCTCAAACTAGAAGTTGATCAGAGTCACTTTCGGATCCATCTCGCGTTAGAGCTCCAAAGAAGAGTGGCGTCGCTTGAATAATGGAGCAATGAATTCCTAGCGTCTTTTGCACAAGTCTGATCGTGGTGAATGAAAGCAAAGAACGGAGAAAAGTGATGAATATCTTATTCATCTTTCTGCAACATTTCTTAAGATGCATATGGGTCGAAATTGCAACCCATTTTTTGGTTGGTTCTCATTTGCTTCCCAAGCGTTGTTTAATAGAATAAAATGTTGGTTCCAGTCTACGGTTCATATTCTTATCATACTTGGTATGTTTGAAAAGATCTTGACGTCCTTTTTTTAACAATATTTTCTTGCGCACCAATGATAGAAATGTAGCAAGCTAGCCCACCCAGGCCATCACATTACTATTCTCACGTACTACTTTTAGGGAAATTAAAAGATATGATAGATACATTCAAGCTGCCGAACCTGAAATTTTTACGTATTATATAGTAATCGTCTTGATATAACTTAAGCTTTTCAAGGATTTTATTTGTAAAGTCGTGCGGAATAGAGCATTATGATGTATTTGCATACTTACTGGATTACTCGACTATATTATTACCATTTATTAACGTAGCCTTCTTTAATACCAATTAAAATCGTAACTGTTTAATACGAATTAATCGTAATTTAAATCAATAATTAATTTTTTTATTCTAAATTATAATTGTTATAAAATTTGTTATAATTATATAAAGCTACGAATGAATATCATATACTCTTGTGTTGTTTTAGAATGGAGTAGTTTACCTGCTGGATCCTTTGACCCTTTCCCTAAAACCCACGGGAAGAATAAAAACTCTAATCTCACCGACATCAGTGAAGTTTTCATGGGAAGAATTTGTATTGACAAATGAGCTTGCATGAAATGTGGGTGGAGTATGGGATTGCCAGCTGAAGTGATGTACGCTGGGAAGGACAGGTGGTAACTGTAACTCCAGGACAGCTGCGGTAACCGTAATGGTCTAATAGGATGCCTTGAAAAAAACTTCCTTCATAGACATTTCAAAAATATATAAGAATCCAGAGATGATGGTCCATCACGTAGAAATAAGTACTTTTTCCACAAAAAATATATTTAAAGAATAAACACGTAAGTTAATTACTTACTATTAAACTAGTATGATGACGATTACTCATCGAAGCCTGGTCGTATTTATTCTTTAAATATATTTTTTGTGGAAAAAATACAAATCATATTTTTTTGTGTATTAAATCGTTAATTTCCGAAGACTCCCTACAAAAAACATATTCGGCAAAAAGATAGTAAACCCTACCGCTGCAGGTATCGTGGCGGTTCGCAGTTGTCACGACCCCCGCGGAGATGATTAATGGCGGCCGCCGCAACAATAGCGTCGTTGTCACCAGGACCTCACCGGTCGCAAGGTTTCAAAAGGCGGTGAATGTTTGGACGATGTCATCGCACCATATTCAGCCATGGGTATCATGATCGCGGGCAAAAACCATTAAAAGGAGCGCAGACAAATCTTTGAAATCGTTTTTCCTACACAAACGCTCGCACTAGATGAAGTTATACAGAAAGTTTCACGAATAAAGGTCTTCCTGTGTTTAAAGGAAAGCGTTTTCTTCACGCGGAATTTAATATCAACTTCATTTGATACGGCAAGCAATTTATGGTAAAGCAACTTTCGTAATCGCCCTTGTGCTCGTTTAAACAGCAATAGATTTATGAATTAGTACGAGGCGTTAATCTTGGGTTGCATAATTGGAATTCCTTTGAAGAAGCAAACGAACGCTCTAACCTATAAAAAATAGTATCCGTATAGAAGTAAAAATTACGTATCCTATTCTTTCTTAGTTAATTTTCAAAATTCCTTGCAACTTAAGAGAAAAAACTTGTTTCAAATTGATAAAATAAATAAAGATACAACTTTCTACCAGTTTTGTAATACATTTCACTTGCATCTTCTAAATTGTCATCTTAAATTTTTGGATGCGTTTTTGTACTTTTCAGCAGAAAGGTAGTTAATGAAATTGAATTGATCAGATGAATTGATGATAATTGATTAAATGAAATCGGTGACCAAACTAATTTAACAAAATTGTTGTGAAATATTTCATGAGTTAGCTTATCTTTTATTGTATATTTTGAAACTGTTATAAATTTCAATTAGTTTGCAGGAGGAAAATATCAGAACAGTGCATTTAATGGTAAAAATTGTGTTCCAACCCACTTCAATTTTGCCTGAATTCTAAATCAAAGCCTAAAATGAATCCAATTTTATGACTGATTGATAGAATGAAACCGTTTACAGAAAAAATTATGCATATGAATGTGCTATAAATATATGTAATTTATTGATGAAAATGGCAAATGTTGTGAATTTAAAATATCAAAAAAGATTTTTCCGTAATTACAGCACTCTCCGCTCTATCAAAGAGAGATTTTAGTTTCGCGCTGGAGGCATCATTTTGACTTTGGCAATCAAATTAGAGATACTAAATAGCATTAAAGGAAGTCGAAGTAAAATAAATTTTTAAATGTTTTTAATATTATTCCGTCATTCATACATGTTGCTAAGATCCTTAATGTAACTTAAATTTGACATTAAGTACTGCGAATAAACCAGCCTTAAAATTTTGCACCGTATTCAATGGTATCATTCTGCAGATGATAGGCTCCTTTTTATCTTCCAAACTTTTCTATATTGAAAAACTTTCGACGAAAGATCGTTCAGAAGAACTTCCACAATAAATCTTCGTCATGGTCGTTCTTATCGACGAGATTACTCAACTTTTAACCGACGTACTACAAGTTTCACTCTTTTTCATTAAAAGTAGTATTTCTTATATTTCATTAGAACTATAATATAAAAAATATAGCAAAAGATTTTTGCTATTAGAAGTCAGATTTGACGATGAACTGAAAGTTCATAATTGAATTGAAAATATGTCAAAGGTTGAGACTTTAAACCACAGATGCCTTGTTGAACAGTGACGCAGTTGGAATCTAATTAATGTTAATTCTCTCCCTTTACTGATGACGTAACATGGGAATGTTGATCTGTAGGAATCATCGGTGATTGAAGACCTTATCTTTGTCATTGAATTCGGAGTATGGACATTTCACAAGTGGATTTCCTCATCTAAATACGCAAAAGGACAACTTTCCCATATCTTCAACTGATAAAGGACATGTTTTATTCGATCAAAGGTATAGCTCGGCAACAAATATGAACAGAATAAACGTATTACTTAGTGAGCGAGGCTTATTTTACCGTAAACCTAAACCGGGTTCTTAAAGTACTTATGTCTCTCTCAAACAAAGCTAGTGTTAGTAATCGGTTGAACCATATGACGTATAAAATAGACGGCAATCGATGCATTCATGTGAACATGCATTGTCTCCGTGTGTCAATCTTTTACGGGATTATCTCAAAAGGAACCATTCGAAGCGCGCCATATTCCAGTAAATCATTCCTCCAGAGCGGATAATTCGGGGCCACCAACTGACATGACGCATGATTCGCGACCGCCAAGTTGGTCGGGTAACACAAGAGAAGGCCGTTCGACCGTTGCACTGCGCCCATGTATTCAGATCCTCTCTTGAGCGCGGAGTTTTAGAACTCTATTCATCCTCCACTCACTTCCTCTCGCATAACGCACTGAATTCGCCTTGCGACTGCATATCCACTCTACCCATTTCTCTCTTTACCTCACCATCTGTTAACCCACCCTACTCTATATCTCTGTCCGCACTCTTCATCACTTCTCCAATTTACGATTTCGTCAACCACTCCAACAAACCTCTTCACTTCTATCCGCTAAGCTCTACCTCCCCAACATCCTCGGCCTCAGTGAACCCTGACATTCCCTTTATAATAAAAAAGTTGAATTCTAAAATAAATACCATAACCATTCGCCTACACAGTTGCAAGAATTCGCAGGTCTTAGCTTAACGTGGAGTAGCCCGAAAATTTAGATAAAGAAACTTTTGGAAGACTTCTTAAGGATGCATACTTACCTTTCCTTCGCCTTACCCCTAGACGAGATTCCTGTACTCTAATTTGGGAACTCCTACTCCAATATATTTCTTCCCTGTATCTTCATACTCCAGTGCTTCCCGACTGGTGTGCCGCGGTAAACTGGTGAGGTAGGAATATCTTTGAATGTCATGGAACATCCAAATTTACCGCACGTTCCTAATTTTAAATTATGATCATTATACATTCCTTAAAATTATTAACACACTGCTGAATGTAAATTTTGTTACGATTATGTAAAATTATATTATTATAATATGTAGATTATGTATTGTATAATTATAATTTGTCCTTCATCGACTAGAAAAATCGTAATGTAGGATTTAATTGTGCACAAAGAAAGTGGTTTGGGGGTTCAACCCCCCCACGAGGAAAGAGCCAACAATAAACGAAAGCATTCGAGAGGATGGCCTCTCGCAATGATGACATACAAACATCGCTGAAGATTCCCAGGGTTTCCCATTTCTACTTTCATTACATTTTAAGCGGAAGTATTCTTGCACTAAACGTTTTTCATGGACAAATCCTGGCTACGCCCCTGATAGCGAATATAATTAAAAGCTCGAAAAGCTAAATTAGTGTTAGCCATGATTTTAATACTGAGTGTTATCGAATCATTAAATGAATTATAGAATTGAGAGAATTGTGAAATGAATAGTGAATATGTACGAATTGAGTCTTCAACTCCTGAAAATGATAGCTTAGCCATTGAAATACGCATTGAGTGATAATCATATGGGTGGTTTTTCCCAGGTCTTGCTTTTTATTCCGTGAACTGGTCGCAACGCGGACAGGAACCGCCGGCATAATGCCTTAAAGAGCGCGCTCTTTACGAGAGAACGCTCGAGCGTTTCAAACATTTACTTTAATAACGGCCGTTTTCCATTTTTCATTCCTAACTCCATATTCATGCCTCACATTATCTCAACGTTCTTATCAGAGTCCCTCCACACTCCGTTTGTCCACTTGTTATCTCCCTAATTTTTGTTTCTGCCTCACTACATTCTTTGCTATCTTACATTTTATTTTTTCCATTTCGACACTCCCTTTCATACTCAAAGCAGAAGTCATTGGAATTCTAGCGTTCTGATGCTGGGATCGTGAGATATAAAACCGTGGGAGGTAGCGTTGTTTGGGAAGGATAAAATATATTAATAATGATTTAGAATAAATTGTGTAACGCTGAAAATGGTACCTATAAAATGGTTCTTCCCATTTACAAAAATACACAAATTTAAAAATCTGTCCATTTCGTAATCTGGTCTGCTCCTTTATAAATACAGTTACTTCAGTTGTGTAGCTCCACCTAGACTCCCAAGTTCGAATAGAGGCATAGATATACTTATTAAATAGCATTGTATAATGATTGCGCAAGAGAATGGCAGGTTTACTGCTTTCCTGATCTTTTTATACTGAAAAACCTTCCACGCAAGATCGTTTCGAAGACCTTTCGTAAGAAATGCTCAACCAAGTAGCTTTTATCTCCAAAATTACTCAACCTTCAACTGTAGGTAATTAACGTGCAATAAATTTTATTCCTTTTTATTGAAAAATAAATTTCTTTTTTATTTCTCCAGAAGTATTAAATATAAAAATTTAGCAAACCTTTTTACAATTATAAGTCATGTAAACTCGGTTAAAATATGGTAAAATATAACTTAAGTTAATATATCCTAGCGTGATTTTGTGGAACTCAACACACATCTTGAAAGAAAGAATACTTTTTAATTTTCGCAGCAGATTTTTCGTCAAACTAGTCAAAAAATCTCCTGTAGAAATGACGAAGTATTCTTCCTTTCAGGATGGTCAAATATGTCAGAGATTGGCATATTATACCACAGTTGTCTAGTTAAACAGTTATTTAGTAAAGTTATTAAATGGATCTTTCCATTTAAAAAATACGCATGGACGATGATTGCAAAAGAGAAGTACAGGAATACTGCTGAAACGGAATCTCAGAAAAAGAATTATCTCATTTCAAGTACATTTCATTACTGTGGAGGTCATTTCCATGCCTTATTACTTCCTATTCGCATGGAACACATCATGAAGTATAATTTCATAAGATATGAGTAACCACACATTCGCTTGAAGAGCAAGGCTTTTGAGCCTATCCCTTTACTAAGTACGAGGTCAATGGTAACCCTACTCATGATAGTGTCATCCATAAGCTTTGCGGTCCATTCTCCAGTCCAAGCCCTTTTTCCACTGCGCCTCGCTCCATAGATCATTTCCTTCATGCTTTCCGAGTCGAAGATCTATATTCATGAAATTATCCGCCTTCGTTCCACCCACGCCTATTCTTCCTCTCTCTGTCCCTCTCTTGGTATAATCCAACGGCTGTTGGCTCAAGTTACTCCTCGTGAGTCCTCGACTTCCCTTGTCCCAACAACTCGCCCCACTGTAGTTTCCTTACGCTTTTCGACCACTCATTCGTTCTCTTTGTGTTCGGTCGTTCCTCCTCTTCCTTCTTTTCACCTCCTCCCCCATCCATCTTTTCCATGCGTACTTTGTCAAAATCTCTTTTCCTCCTCGGGATCTGCACTTTTGCCTTCCGATTCATCATCCCCCATTCTTTTTGGTACTTCTACTCCGATTGGATATCGAACCCTCTGACCTCTTCAAACTAATAAAAAAGGACACGATGAAACCAATTTCCTAAATAGCGATTTCAAATTATTTTCAGGAATTCCTCATCACCGGTCACCAATACCAACAAGTCAGGGAAATGTAGATAGTGATCCAACACAATTATGAGAATTTAGGTAACATTTTTAAGTGCAGGACTCGTTCTTAAAATAATTTAACTGATTCTTTCAGTAATTTTCAATTTTTTACCGAAAATGACCGTAAGAGGGACGTTTGTAAAGTTTCCCATTTATAATGAACTCTTATTTCCATTCAAAAATTTTCTTATAAGCTGCACCTAGTCTGGGATATTTTCGAGTTAATAATTGTTTCACATTAAAAAGTCTTCACAACATACATTGAGGCGTGAGCGTAATGAAATGTCTTTCGGAAACGACAGTTTCCACGGCTCACAGCACATTTCGGAACATTTTCATCGCCCTGCCAACGCAGGACATGCATTCCTTACCTTTTAATTACGTTTCATAGCTATATTTTATGATTTGGAAAGGCAACTCTAATTTCTATGAAAATTTTCCTTTTTGCAGCAGAAGAGTTATAGCCTTTCAAAGAAAAGTCCAAGCATTGACAAAAACCTTGCTCTGTAGCATTTTTTAAATATTCATAGCGTCTTAATTACTTCTTTATTAAAAATTTTATAAAAACGTAATAAAAGATTCCATTTCAAAAGTGCTCGTTATGTATCATTCAAGAATATTATTTTTCATTAAATAATTGTACTTCGTACATAAGATGTGCGGAATCCATTTGATATAACACTAAATATTTCAAAAAATCGTCATTCGTAAAAGGGTTATTTAAAATAAAGTTTGAATGAATAACCAAAAAGGCCGATTCACCGTGACCAATTCCAACATTTTTAAGTGTACTTCGGTTCTTCACCTAGTGCAGGAAAATATGAAAATCAAGCGATTGTCTTTTTGGAATCAGCTCCAGTGGTACGTTTAATAACACTTTCAAAATTGCGTTTATAACAATACGTCGTCTACATTTCTTTTAAATAATAATAAGCAACAATAGTACCTAAATCTTCAGATAAAATTTAATGTGGGGTAAAAAGTGAACCTACTTACCGTGACTTATCTTCGTACATAAAATGTATTCACAGTGGTCATCGCCATTTTTACTTTCAGCTGCAAAAACCTATTGAGTCTAGCAATTAATTACGATATCAACTTCCTGCAAGAAATAAAAATTATATATCCTTTTTTCGGGGAATATTACTTCAACGCAATTTAAGATTCTTGGGAGGAAAAATACAAATGAATTACATTAAAACATAATTAATTTTTAATACTTAATAAAAAATAATTAATTATTGATTGCTTGAAGATACTGGCAACTGATCCAGAGATACATTTGATACGATAAAATACAAGACATCAGATTAATAATGCTCCTTTAATCTTTTAGGAATAAATGTACTCCCTCATAAAATCGGCCATCTTCTTTCGACCATCAAAACAGAGGACACCTCTTTCTAGACCTGCCTGTCATTTGAATCAACGACGCAAGCATTAAACGAATTAAATAATTTCGAGCCACATCATCCGATTCAGGAACAATTATCCCGGTCTTCTCTCCGGGGCCCGGTGTAACTCGGAACGAAAACCCTCCCATCTTCCATCCACTCGCGGACCTCCCGCCTTAACTCGCTCCTTTTAATATTAACCTCCATCGCCAGCGGTGCTCCACGATGTCAGGAACATCTGATGTTTGCCCGTCTCCATCCCGGACGGGCGAAATTTCCGCGGCCCTAATTAATTCCGACCCACTTGCCAGGGCGCTATTAATTGCCCCAGGAAACAATCCGAACCCGTTCGTCGCAAAACCTAACTTTCCGCGTATGGAAATGCATCCGGTCCGCGGCGGGAGAAGACGCCTTGCATTCGTAAAAAGGAAAGCATTAATTTCCCGAAGGGATACCTTCTATGTGCAGCTGAATAATTTAATTCAATATTAGGCCCGTAAGGGAGCGCTGGGAGACGAAAGAGAGTCGGCGAAGAGTCAAACCTGTATAAGGAGACCGCGAGATAAACAAAGGGGAGTAAGAGATATGTGCGAGTAGCGGAGTAAGAATAGGGTAAAGAGGTTTGATTCCTTTTTTCCTCCGCCATTCCTTCCTGAGGGAATGGGAAAAATCTAGAGTGCTTCTTTCATTCTTCCCTCAGGGTTCTTATCCTGCCCCTTCCCCTCCCTTTCCGTTTGGCTTTTCCAAGTTTCTCGGGGCTCCCCATGGGTTCTCTTGCCCGCCGTTCTCACATTTCTTCCTCCTATCTCCCTTTCCTTACTCCTTCTCTCTCCTTAAGTGGGGCTTTCGTCCGGATAAAGTCATCCAACGGTCCCCCTCTCCTCCCCATGGTGCGTGATATCCATCTCCCTCTTCAGGTACAGTCACTCCTATGTAACCATTCTTATTATTCTTGTTCCCATTTACCCCACCGCCCCGAGTTCTGTATGCTGCTCTTATTTTGACCCTACTCGGCTCTTGTTATTGTGCCCCTTTGAAGTACTCTCAGGAGGGGGATATCAAAGAAATGATAACTTTTATTAGGCCGATGTGCCTTCATATCTCGGTGTTGGTCTTAGATTTGTTTTTCCTTGAAGATGCTGTGGAAGATATTTGACTATTCTCTAACAAGTTTGAATCTCTGATGTTAAAATCGTAAGTTGTGTATGTATTTCCGCCACAATTCTTCAAATCATCACGAATTGATATTTGAAGCAATTGGAGAAATGAATGCGAATATAATGCAAGTAGCTAAATGAGTAAATTTTAGGTAATTTGAATAAAAGTCTCGGGTAAAAGTGTCGACAAATTCTGTTACTTAGGTAACAAGATAGTCAGTAATGGAAATAGCAAATGATTAGTAGAATTTTCCAAGAGAAGACGACATTCTGCTAGAAGGAAAAAACTGTAAACACCCAAAAATATAGGTTTAGATATGAGAAACGGTAAACAAAATATGTGTCCTTTTAAATGACTGTGAAAAATTGACTATAATGATAGCAGTGAAGAGTAAAAACAATGGCCATGTGGTGTTATAGAAGGGTGAATAAAATGAAATTGACAACTGGGCATTAATAAAGAAGTCTTCTCTTGAGAGCATTTTATGTGAGAAGTGTCTGGAAAGCATTGATGAAAAGAAAAAGGAGCAACTTGAGGCAGAAGACAACATTCGAGAGAATGATGGAGGGAAGGAATTGTGGAAGAAGATTCGCGTTTAATGAACGAAAAGAGATGAGGGTTTAATCTGAGTTTAATCACATGAGTTAGTTCCACACCAATCAAGTTGCAGTGAGTGGGATGGCTTTAAAAGCTGCAACTAACCAATACTCGGATTGATTGGCCAATAATGATGATATCATGTAAAATTGGAAACATAGGTACTGCTCATGCTATTCATCAGCTTTATGCGTCAGGTTATACATATACTAGTGGTTGTGAAGCACTGCCATTTCGGAATCCCAGGGATTTCTTCATTTACTTTGCTAAGAAAAACAATCTGGCATGCCCATCAGAAGACGTGCTAGTAAAATCAGTATCCTTCTCAAAAGAATTTCTGCCAAAAGAATTTAATCTTAAATGGAACACCAATTTAAGAAATGAAAATCATCCGTTTACCACCCCTCCCGTTCCGCTTATTGGCTCCAATTCTTCCGTTCGTGCTCGCATTTTCCTCTTCTTGTTTTTTGCCTTTTTACTCCTCCCTCTCGTAATTTGTTTGTTCATGATATTTTTTCCCTTTCTTTTGCCCATTCCTTTAGATTTTTCTCTAACTCCCATTCCCTCTTTCTACGGTCTTAGGGGCCAATTCCTCCGCCGATGACCTCCTCGCATTAAAATGCTAACGAGTTAGTTTTCCCCAGGCTCTCTCTCTCTCCTCATTTTTTAAAAACATATCTCCCAGCTTTTTTGAAGACCCTCCGGGCCACCCTCTCCCATTCCCTCCCCTTTCGAGACGTACAAGGGAGTGAATGCTTCGTGCTCTTATCCCCTCCTTTCGCCCCCGGCATCTTCCGCGAGTTAGAGCTAATGATGGTTTTCGGGTCCGCCTCGCACTGCTTCAAACAAAACCGGTAACGCGGCTAAAGTTGAATGAGCTTATCAAGCGGTCGTCTCCCCTTTGTATTTTCCTCTTTCTCTCTCTCTTTTTCCCCACTCTCAGAATCACTCTCCGAGAAGAAAGGGAACTGGGCTCCCGGTTAGCCAAGTGGGAAACGCGTTCGACTTCGGTGAAAGCGGTCCCGGGTTCGATTCCCGGTGGGAGCCTACGTGCGAAATGACCAAAGCAGTCGAAGAACTTTTAGCAATACTACTACTACTACTAGAAAGGGAACTCTAGGTAATATTGCATCGGATAGCGTTTATGACAGTAAGGAATGGCGGCGTTAGATGAAGTTAAGAAAAGGGGTTTTCTTTTTATGCACTTCGTTCATCTCCCTTTCACATCAATCTCTCTGGAGTTAACTGGTATTGTCTAATTAATTCGAAGAGCATTATTACTAAAAATTCAAGGGGTCGAATCCTAGTGGACCGAGTTCATCGTGAGGTAATTTCTTTCGTTTTTCTTTCCTCACAATTTAAATTTTGGCTCATTTAGGAGCGTCACTTCCCTTAATTTTTGAAGTTTATTGCAAGGTTTAACCAACATTGATTGAAAATTTTCAAATATATTTATTGGAAAAAACTAGAGTGGTAAAAGGTAAAAATAACAACAGACGACCACACACAACCATTCCCTAACCAGGAATCTTTAAATTAATAGTAATTTATGTAAAAACTTTCCATAATAGTAGTGATGACCTAAATATTATTCACCATATGTGTATTACTTCGAAAGATTTAAACTATCGGTACAGCTACTTCTTCGTATAATTCACAGTCATTGCATCCTCACAAAGAATATATCATAATAATCGTCATTAAACCTCCTTTTCATTATTAACTCATTTAATATTAACCCATTAAGTCTTGATGTATAAATATTTAGCTCCCAACTATCTAGAACAAAATACGAGGAAAACTGGCGAGCATTAAAGGGTTAAGGCTGACTGTAGAAGCATTTGAATAATATTTCTGCGTTTCAACTGCTCTGCTGACCTGAATTTATTTCTTGGTTTCATCAAGTTCATGCAGCAAAAGATGCTACAATATGGATGCCGTAGTTAAAAAAAACTAAGTAAATTAGAGCAAACATTAAATACCAATCGTGTCCCAAGAGAAAAAATTCTCCTCAAGATATTTCAAGTGCGGAGGAGCCTAGAGTGCACTTTTTGATGCACAATGTAAGTAAAGGAATAATTCTGACAATATCACGGCGAAAATTTTCCTATTTTACTTTTCCTATCCATTGTTATGTAATGTCAATGCGTCAGAGTAACTTCACCTTCAAGATTCGCCTCAAAAGTTAAGCAATAAAACTGTATTTTAATTAATGCGGGAAGAATAGGGTCATCTTGCTGCATTCTTTTTTGTGATACTCGAATCTTCGCCGTGCGCCCAACATTTCTTCACGAAAGTGAATGATAAAAGACCACGTCATTTCTTATTCAATAATTAGATCGGAATCGCTTGCACGCCGTCGACGAGGCGAATAACGTAGAAACCATAGCCGAGATGAATGAAATCGTTCATCCGTATTCTCGACCTTGTATAAGCTTCTAGAGATAATATAATTATGAAAAACTGAGGCCCTATCCGCATGAGCGGGTCGCGCCAATATACTCTACGCGAGGGGAATTTCCTATTTCATCCTCGCAGATTTATTTCTCGTTTGCCTAGAAAGTGGATGCATTAAGGATTTTCAACGGCTGCACGGGACGTTTATGAAATGCTTTTTGCTCCAATACAAGCTGAGTGGAAAACTATTTCTTATCGTTGATTTATCGAGGGATGGAGTTGAGGAAGCCGGCTCTCTCCATTCTCTAGGATTTTATTTCCCGAATGATGGATTTCTATCCCACAGGGTGTTATTGCCGAGGGAATTTGAAGGGCTTTCGCGTACATACATTTTTTCATATTATTAATTCAAGATTCTGGTTCGTATCTAGGGAATCTTCGGGAGATCAGATTTAACGCAATTCTCCACTGATGACGGTACTCGGGAAAATTCAGAGATATTGCTATATCGACGGTTAAAGTTTTCAACGAGAAATGGATATGAATGATTCTGACAGCACTGGAACTCGAATCCGGGTCTCCCAATTTCTGATTGGTTGCTCTATCATTCACGCTACCCGGCCACAAAATATATACATACGGTTCAGCATTTTTAGACATTCATCAGATCCGTTTCTCCTAGGTTTTCCCTAGAATTTTCCTAGACGCACGTCTTTACGAGCAAATTCGCCTTCAGTCCTTTTCCTTGAAGTTTAAATATCATGAGAAATATATGAGAGTTCGTGAAAGTCATAAAGCTGCTCACGCCTGTCATTGATTTATATAACATGATATTTCTCAAAAGGCTTCACGCAATCATGTCATGAGGCTTTTATTGCTTTTATCGATACCAGTTAGTAATGAAAGGAACTTTATATTATTTCACCTTATCCTCGTTCATGGCTACCGCACTCCTCTTCCTGCCGAATAGGCCTCATTCCCACTATAGAAATATTTGCACCTAATGGTGGAGGGTTTGAGGTTCAAAAAATCCATGAGTTGATATCATCATAAGTTTTCTAACTTTCGATAGATTCATAATATTCTCCACTAATCACCATTTCCTTCACCTCCCGGTAACCCACCCCGCCCTTTACGTCATATAACAACTTTTGCCTCTGTCTTCTCCTCTACTTTTTCCCTTGTATTCTTCCCTTAATAACATTCTTTAGCAATCCCTCTCCCCTCAATATTTGGCCCACCCATTCTCTCTGTCGACGTTAAATTACTTCGATTAAAACCCTCTCTTCTCCAACCATCTCTAGTACCTCTTTTTTTTTCTTACAACCCAACTTACCCTTTCTATTCTACCATAACTATGTACCATACCCAAATCTCAAATGCATCTAATCTTTTGATTTCCTCCTCTTGTAAGATCCACGTTTCACACCCATATAAAAAAACACTTCACACCAAGGATTTTACCAATCTCCTCCTGATTCCTCACTCAAGACCTCTAGTCATCATTTCCCTTCGTTTCACGAAAGCTTCCTTGGCCAATGCTATTCCTTTTCGGACCTCATCTGTACACCTCCCTTCCGCATAGAGAACACTTTCCAAGTAAGAGAAATAAGAAAAATAACAAAGAGAGCAAATTGAACGCAAGAGGCAACAATTTTCTTTACTTGATTAATGAATTTCACGCCCGACGAGAATCTATGTTTATTCAGATTAACCATTAGCATAAAAGAGCCGAATTGGCGGCGAGTGAGCCGCATGTTAATCCGGGGGATAAGATCGCGATATACTCGCGCCAGGCGTTTAATTAAACGCCTCCTCAGCGGGGCTTCACGAGGGCATAAACACGCATTTTGCGTGGAGAATTTGAGTGCAGCGTCGCTAATTAAATACATGGCAAACAAAGGCGGGACTTCCGACTCGGCTTAGTCCCATCTCTCGCAGAACTCAGGAGCGCCCGTTTCATTTTCCTTCCGTGTCCGCGCATTTTTCATTCTGCCCTTTCGTGACGGATTGCGTCCGCAGTTTCTCTTTTAGCGGAAGAGAAGTGCAAATGACGGGATTGATCCGGCTGGTCTGTTTCTTCGAAAGTGGGAGTCCACCCTCGGCCGCAACATTTCCCGGAATGCCAACGGGTTATTAGAACTGTTTCATCTCGCATATTTCCAAAGTTAATCATGGAATATGCTTTGAGTAAGCAGACGTGCTCATTACAAACTACTTATATTTTTTCTCTATATTCTTCTCTGTCGACTTATAATGGGCAAACTTCATCGACTGCCGATTTTCATTTTTACTTTTAAAAAATGTTTTTGTATATCTTTCTTTTTTAGCATTAGCTTTTATTTTTCTCTGTTTTTCGTGGATTTTTCTCACCCCCCTTTCTTGTGTGGGTGCTTCTCCGCGACGTGGGTTTATCTCTACCACCATCAGTTGTGGAGATATTTTCCTACAAACAAAATCCTTCAATTGTTAATTGTGTATTTTAATATTTTTGTATTTTTTAAACAATAAATACCAATTTAAAATGAGATTTGATGTTAGATGGAAGAGGGGCCCACCCAGACCTAACCTCGCCATTAAAGGGCCAATTAACAATAAATATATTTCCCCTCTATCTATTCACGTTTCTCCTTTACTCCGTGTATTTCTGTCCTCTCTTTTTTCTGTCGAACACGTGTATAGACTCCTAACCTTCATACAAGGTATCTTCTTTAATTTTGCGTTAGTTTTATTTCCAAGTAATGGATTTAAATCTGTATTCTTCGCATTATTCCACTCTTATTTGCACATATAAAGTTAAAAACTTCTCAGGTCCGCTTATATACGGGACATATTATTTATTACTTTCAGTCGATATCCTTAACTTTCCGTGATTTAATGTAAATAGAGCCAACATTTTCGAAATTAAACGTTAACGGCAGATTTTTAAGCCTATAACTCCATAAATCCAACAAACTCCACTAGTACATAAAACCACAATTTTTATTTGCGGTTGGGAGTTATTGGCTTCGGGAATCCACTCCGCAGCTCAACTTGTGTTCGTTTTTGTTCGACACAGTTGATCCTATTTACATTTGACTAGTCCTCACAGTCTCATCACCTACTTATATCATTTTTTAGATTAGTATATATATTTATATATTTTTTTTCTGCATGATAAGTGCATTACGTATAAGATTTAGAATTCCAAAAACCGAGCGCACCAAATTCCAAACCCGAGCGCATTAAAAGGCCTGAATTATTTGAAGCTCAAATATGATAATGACATGTGCTCGTAAGAAGGAAGCCTTATGAATCTTCGGAAATGAAGCCGGTTTTATTACTAAGGTGTATCTATTTATATTAATGAAAAATGGAAAGTAATATACTATTCTTTACTTTTCTTTTTCTTATTCTTTCCATCCATACGTTTCCATTCTTTTACTTTTTGCGTTTTAATTAGTCATTTTTATGACAGCTGAAAATCATTTTCTGAAAGCCTGAATTTTTACCTGTCCTTTTCGCCTGCAATGTATCAAGTACTCAAAAATCGGAGAAATCTAAATTATGAAGCAATCTTGCTCCCATGTATACTCATACCTAAATTATCATAAGCTAAAAATGAAAATACATTATATATAACCTAACTACGGTCGTAGCATTTCTTCAAATGTAAGACAGCACCCTTATAACGTTCTGTTTCATCATTCCTCATCATAAAGCTGCCACCTCTCGTGATCCTAATAAGCACGGCTGTGCTAATTTAAGTTCGCTTGCTTTCCGTACTGCGAATGAACAACAGTTTTGTGCCACATTAACAAAGCAAACTGTATGTATGCTAACAGTACGAAGGCATATAAAATACATATGATATTTATGAAGTAAGATAAGAGCTACTCCGAGGAAATAATAATCACCAAGAAGGTCAATGTCTAAGCAAATAAAATATATTACGTGTCTTTTATTTTGTTATCCCCGGCAGAGGTTTGCGTGAGCATCTTCCTATTGCTTATGAAAAAAATGATCAGTAAACTAGATGTATTTACTGATGCAATTTTTAAAATGATTTGTTTCAAGGCTTTATCGAGCGAATTCTTTGGAAGTTAATACTTCTTGAATGCTAAAAGTTAGATTAATTTAAAATGAAGAGGTCTTAGTCCACACGATATCTTTTTCCTGACAGACTTGTCATCTTTATGTAAGATTGCAGGAAATTATTCCATAAAAATCAGGATGGAAAATATCATAACGTTGACCAATTTCCCTCCTTACGATGAATGAGAAACATTAACCCCTTCCTTGACTTTTTTGTATAAGTTGCACTTGAGAAAAGGCAGTTGCTTTTACTCGTTGATTGATGAGATTATTTTCAACTAAGAACGAATAGAAAGTCTTTTTTATTATATTAAAATTTTTAATTTCTTAAATTTCAACATTTCTGGTAGATCCACACATTAGATAAAACAATATAAACGTACAAGTGGAACACAAATAAAAGAAAGCACGGTAGACAAGCTCAATACACTCTTAAGCTTAATTGAGATCTCTTTTTAAATCTAAAAACTGGCCAAAAAAGCAGAAAATCATAAATATGAGATACCTCGGGTGAGACTGGATTTTAAAACCTCCCTTTTCTACGGAATTTCTCGGGTGCATCAGGGAAGTGGTTAATAACCAAAACTGATGGAAATTTTTTATTAATTACGAAATAAATGTATAAAGTCGTTGGAGAAAATAGCTTAATTGTAGTTTCTAATCACTGAATAAAATCCCGTTCTTTCATATCTGACGCACTTACGGCAATGGCATTAGTAAGAAAATTTAGGTAAGGAGACGTAGAAGTATTAAAACGAAACCTTTTTCTTAATGGTTAAAATAACTATACTAAAGTTTCATATATATACTTCTGTGAAATTTTAGCATTGATTTTATGGAGCTTTCACAAAGTCACGGGATTCCTCCATCGATTTGATTAAAAGCACTTCATTATGAGTTCCAAATAGAGCAGCAATTTACATATTTATCTACATCTACATAAATACCCTCCAAGCCGCCTTCCGACGTGTGGCAGGGGGTTTATTTATTCATGAATTTATCAATGCAAAAATGATTTTACTCCGTTTTACCTAAATTTAGTCTTAATCGGATTTGATCAATCAACTGATCCGTCGAAAGATGTTTGTTGGGGCATCGGGATAAAGAATAAAAACCTAATCTCCAAGCAAACCAAAAAATTGAATCTCAAATTCGTAATCGGTTCCTAATTTCTATTAGAAGGAAATTTTTTCGAGAATTCGACTCTTGGAGCCATTTTCCCCTCTAAGACCCACTCTTTTCTCGAGCTCGATTAACAATGTCTCACATCTCTCTCCGAGGTGCACTCGCCCTCTCTAACGCCAATTCCTGAGAACAAATCGACGAGAATTAGACGAAGTAACCGAACGCTGGTAATAAAACGCGGAGGACAGGAAAGTTCTTTTTTGTCCTTAAGAGCCATTAGACGGCGCATCCGGATCCGATTTCCAATTAATTAGTCAAACCCTTAATAAGTGGACAGAGAGAAATTTCCCGAACGATTGTCCGATGAATCCTCGTTTGGGAGATTAATTAAACGTCAGCACTCGAGCTACTCCCTCCCTATTTTTCGAGCAATAATTTCATTTTCAGAGGAATAAGAAAGGAATGCCTTTCTCCTTCCCACAATGCAACCAATTCAACTGCGATTCCCCAGGGGTGAAATAAAAAATCGGGGTCGTGCGGAATTAGCCGGGGAAATACTCGCGAATCAGAGCATCAAATTCCTTTCGCCATCTTTTTCTTCGCTACACTCACTGTCTCCTCCAATCTCTTAACCGCTTGATAACCCTCAGAGGAATCCCTTTACCTACTGCTGGCTTGCCTCTCCTTAAATCTGGCCCTAGAAGCGTTAATAACTGCAGCTGTTGACTCAACTCTACACTACAAACATCTCCTCTTCTCCCGAGTCCCTCTCCAGAGCCCTCTCTTGAACCCTTTCGCCCTATGCCACCACTAACGTACCACTTCAGATGTCTTCCGCGCTCTCTTCTTTGTGATTCCGCTCCCGTTTCCACTCTAAATTAGCTCAATTTCTGTCGTTCTCTATTTGTTCATATTTATCTCTCTCCTCCGTAGACTTCGGTCCCCTCTCATTCGCTTCTGATTTTCTCATCGCCTTCTTCCCTCCATCCATGATTTCTACCTCAATCTTGAGTCAGTTTCATATCCGATGGCATTTGTATGCTTAACTTTCCACTTATTTCACCCTGCTTCATACATTCAAAAGCTTTCAGTAATGTGATTAATCATCAGAAGAACCTTAACGACCTTTGCAATAACATTAATAGTAAAGGTAAGATATTTACAGACGACACGGTAATTTACAGGGAAATAGGAAGCTCAGATGATAGATTAACCCTATCGTGTGATTTAGATAAAGTTATGAAATGGTGCGATGATTGGCAATTAGAGCTCAATATAGATAAATGTTCAGTAATCAACTTATTCCGAAGGAAAAATAATGTCAATGATCATTCGTACTGGCTCCGAAGGAAAACTTTATCAAAAGTAGAAACGGTGAAGTACCTTGGAGTAACCCTCACCGATGACTTAACCTGGGGTACCCACATCCGTAAGATAAGGTACGAGATAAATCTACTAAATAAATTTAAAGAAAGCACGTTCACAGATGATGTTGCCGACATAATGCGTCCCCCATGTTACATAGGCCGTTCTGGTACTGCGAGGAAAATCAGAGAAATAGATGCTATAAGTAATTTTAAGAATTCATTTTAAATTTAATTCAGAGTGGGAAGAAAGGGTATTCCTAGTATCTAGGGGGTCTAGCCCGTTTTGACATTTTCTTTGAAAAAGATGGTAGTTATTATTTCTTTAGATAATAGCGAAAGTTAATCTTTATCTTATTCATTCAAAAATCTTCTATTTTTTCATATTTCAATCAGTTTATTTCCCGACAACTTTCTTAATACTCCTTCCTACTCCAACTTGTAGTTCTATATTCCCAAAAATATTTTAAGTCCAATCTTCGAGAATTTTGTCTGATCCAGGATCAAGTACGGAATCTACCCCTATATCTCTTTCACTTCCCGAAATACCGAGTATACCGAGTTAAGCGTCTTCCAGTTTCCTCATTGGTCCATTAATCAAAGGAATATTCATTGCAACGAAGATATACACTAGATCTCCTAATTCGACTGGTGACCAACAAAAGATTTCACTTCTCATAGAATAGCCATCAGCGATTAACAAAGCTTACGTAAGATAGATTCGTTGGCGAACAATTTCATATCTCATTAATATCCAACTGTTCGCTACTCTTCGATATCGTCTCCTAAAATCACAAACCGCTTCGACCGCCGCTAACGAGACCCCTGATGATAACCTTCGCTTTATCGACCGAGGAGTGGTAACATAGATGACCTCTGTGCTCAATCATACGGTAGTGCAACTTTTGATTCATTAGATGAAAGAGAAAAATGAGGGTAAATGAGCCTTCTTACTTTTGAATTGTATTTTCTACATGCGCTTTGGGGCAACTCATAGTCACTCGTGGAATAGAATAAAATAATAGAAAACATTGTGATAAAATATGATGCTGACAAAATTCGGAGCGTAGGGAGTGAAGAGTATAATTTTAGCATGTAATATCCAAAGTTAAAAAGGGGCTCCGTGATAGCCAAGTGGACAACGCGTTCGACTTTGGCGAAAGCGGTCCCGGGTTCGATTCCCAGTGGGGGCTCACGTGCGAAATGACCAAAGCAGTCGAAGCACTTTTAACAATACTATTACTACTACTACCAAAGTTAAAATATAAATGAACGACTTATGTAAATGATGAAAATTTAAAATGTTTAGAGCCTGTTGAGGAAGAAATAAATTTATCTTAATATGAATACTTTTTTTTCTGTTTCTTTCATCATAAACTACCACTATATTAAAGCCACCACCATTCCATCCGAAGTCTTTCTAAAAGGAAGGTTCACATGTCTACTACATAAGCCAATTTGTTGGTAATTCTGTGTTTCTTATTTCAATTAGATATCCATTGGAAGCTGTATATAATTTCATGTTTATAAATATTACAACATTACGGGATAATGGTTGTATCGGTGCTGAATTAATTTCATAAAGTTATGAAAGGTATTATCAATCAAAGGAAGCTAAAACCTAATAGATTCAATTTAACAAAGCATCTGAATAGCTTACGTCTCATGTGATATACATACATTGTAAACCAACAGCTACTTTACCTTGAGACTATAGAACCTTCATTTCCAAATTCCGAGCTCCTTCTGAATACCAGGTACTGCTTCCATCCATCATTATGGAGATCTCTTTGACGTTAAGTCAACCTGGTATTTACCCGTCTCTCTCATAAAGTAATATTTGCACCTGGAAGAAAATCCTGGACTTAGATCCGGGACGTATGTACATTGGTACTTTCTCTGCGGAACACAAACATCATGGACGCTATTCGGAAAATTAGTAGCCGAGCGTGGGTAATGCCCCAGAAATCGGAAGAAATAGGTACACAGCATGAAAAGTTCAAGTTCTCTGATACTTGGCCGAATCCAATATCATTGAAAAAATCTCAACGCTACCTTCATACTTAACCGTACCTAAAATATCATGACTCATCTTATCTTTGTCAAATATCTTCCGTAAAGCTCCCATCGGTTACATCGGTTGTTTATTTGCCGTTCTTCCCACAACCCGACACAGAATTGCGGGTTCCGTTTCTTCCCTTTATCCTTAACCCTACCCTTTTAATCTCAGAGGAAAACAAAGGAAACTTTAATACGTCCAAATGGATTTCTCATATCGATCTATCCCTTTCATGCCGAAAAAAGGAATAAGTTAATCACGTCATCTCGCACTGATGATTTTTGTTCCTCCTCCTCTCCCTCATTCTTGTTTATAACGGTCCTCGTCCTTTCATATTTCATCCTTCTCATCTATATTTTCATTTCCGTCCCACTCCACGTCTCCGATTGTGCTCTTTCATTCGATTCCATTTTTCTTCCTTAATCCCCAAATCTCTCTTCCTTCCCACGCTCTGCTCCTATTTCATCCCCGTTTCCAATTATCCCTTATGTTATCTCCTTTTTCTCATGGCATTTATCCCTTCCACCGCCTCCAGCTTCCCTCTCTTTTCTTTCTAAACTTTTTCTCCGTCTTGCGGCTCATAATTTTCTGCTCCCGTCAATAGTTTTCTGGTTCTTCCTTTTCAAAGTCCCCTCCCTTCCCCATCGACTTTCTGTTTCATTTCCTTTTTAATTTCTCCATCCGCATTTTCCGCCTCGTCTCCCCCTTTACGCCCTTTACGTAGCCACGCGTTTTATCCGAGTCGAATTTCATGCTTATCGCCTACCGAGACTGTTCGCCTTTGTTAAGCAAATGAATAATTGAAACGAGGAAGCGGATGCGGCGGGAACGGGATGAGGAAGGGAAAAATGATCCGGGGGGATAGATAAAGCGGTGTTAGCAATAAATCCTACTCCTAGCGCGAATCTGATACGAACATTTCCTATTCCGGGGTTTCCATTGCCGTCGTATCAACTGAAATGTAGAAACAGCTCGGACAGCTTACATTTTGATCGTGAACGAAAATAACTCCGCTTGGGATGGCCTTCCTTCTTTAATAATTTAGTTTCCGGTGGTTATAAATGGTAATAATACACGCACCTTTTTCTCCGTTTCAGGGTGCTATTTGTATTTTCAGCAGAGGAAATAGGTTGGTAAAATATTCAGCAATTTATTTAAGAGAAGAGGGTTTGCTGAAGAAAGTAGTTGAAGGTAGGTTTGAAGGCAAAAGACAGAGGGGAAGATAAAGGTAACGTATATTGGAAGATACAAAGAGTGGAGAGAGTTGTCAAGAAACATAAGAAGCATAGGGTACTTATTTATCTTATTTGGCATTTAAAAATTTCAAGAGTTTGTAGACATAAACTTCAGGTTTACATTGAACTTCATTATCATTAAATACGATTATATCCTACTAGTAATCATAGGACACTAAAAACTCACTATAAATGTTGATTATTTGCCAATAAAATATAATATACCCCAATTTTTCGACTAACTGATCACTAAAATCTCAGTCACCTCGGAAACCATCCAACCGACTCATGCACTACTGCGTATACATTTTGCGACGAAAATCCGATTAAAAGTCGATAGATTTGCAATTTGAGAGACTTTGTAGTAAGGAAGCCTCTCGGGAGTCTCTGATGGCAAAGGCTCGCGAGAGATTACGAGAGAATGGAAACCAAAGAGATTATCGACTGAAATGTAAGATACCATCCTTCATCGAGTTTTCACCTATTCAAAAGTCGCATGCAGACTCGATTCGAAAAAACTGTTTACATGGAAAAATACGAACGCTATAGATATTTAAGGTGGAAAAATGTAAGGTTCCGAGCCTTCGAAACCTCCCCTCGGTTTTACTAATCATACTTGCGTTTTTTCTCGGTTTGAAGGAAGATTTTAATGAAAATGCATTAGCAATTATCCAACTACTTAATCACACCCATTATCCTATAGCATCGTAGTTTCATTAGGATGGTTACGCAATTTTTTGGAAATTTACAGCTGCAGATAACAGTATGTGCACACGGGAATTCGGAACGGAGGAAGATTACTCCCTCGAGAAAAAGGGAAAGGTATGAGATGATTTCCCCTTAATCTTTTTACCTTACAGGACTCTGCAACATTTCTCTCTGTAATCCTCCATAGGATGAGGAAAGCTTTCCGGGATGCAGTATGAGAAAAAAGAACGGAGAGGGAGCTTCCGTACCGACCCGCATTCCTCCGGACTTCCGACTTCGCAGAGGCCTAACCCTTCCTTTTTTGCAATCCTCTCCGCTCTCGTAATTCCTCTTCTTTCGCCTCATCTTTTAAACCTCTCTTCTGTCTTCCAGAGGAAAGGGTTTTGCACTCCGTCTGCTTCATCCCTTGCCCACCGCACGCACTTCCTCTTTTTCCGTTTCCTCGCCCTTCCAAGGTACGGAGGAGGGCCTAAGATTTTTCCCTCGGTATTATGCAAGAAGCTGCGGCATATGGTCTCATCCCTCCGTCTCTAAGTCTGCAGGTTTGAGATTGTTCCAGAGTAAGAAATCCTTCCGATCGGTGACGGTCGTACGTTCGCTTTCTTGCCATTCTTGCAAAAATTGAATGAAATTTACTTATCCATGTGGTAATTGCGATTTCAAATATCCTTGTTCCGTTCAAAATCCCCAGCGGATGCTGTTTTCGTTGAATTCCTCCGAAATTTTTAAAATAAGTCAAATGTATTATAAGTTATAATTTTATATAACTGTCACGGCGACAACTCCATTTAGGACTGCGAAAGAGGTAAAAGAGATTCTCATCTCAGTACTTTAGAAGGTTTTTCGGAATTTACTATTTGAGAATAGTAAATTCCGAAAGGTTCCGGGTGACTGAAGGAATGACTTCAACTAACTTAGAATATGTATTCTTGGTCAAATAACAGCATTAAGGTTATTAGCGTTAGCGTTATTAAACGACAGCAGTACTCGCACGTGATGCAAATTATGTTTCGTTTGGAGATATTACGAAATATTTCCCTTCGATAATGATATTTTCAGCTAATTTATGTTATTGTTTTGCGAAAATCGCGTTAAATCCTCCAAAATTACATCTTTCCTCCCAAAGATGTAATTTTGGAGGATTTAACGAGATTTCTGCAAAAGAATAAGATAAATTAGTATCTAATAGTAAATTCAATGGTACTTGGCCGGACTTCGTGGAAAGCCATAATAACAAAATAAGCAAGCACTTCGTTATTTCCACAGAGAAGGTTTTTTTCTCTGTGAAATAACGAAGTGCTTGATTATTTTGTTATATTTAATAGTAGCTAATGGTATCGTTATCGAAGGGAAATATTTCCTAATATCTCGAGACGAAACATAATTTGCATCACGTGGGAGGACTGCTGGCGTTTAAGTATAAAAAAGGCGCGGAAAGCTATGCAAGTTAGTTAATTAGTGCGCGAACTATAATGCGAACCTATCTGAAAAAAAATAAGGAAACGCCTGAATCCGGGAGGTGGGAGATTTGAAATATTGATTATCCAATTATTATATATTTGATTATCCAATTCGTAGAATTTCCCGGCGAATCCTGGAGAGTTGTATATTAATATATAAATTTACTTGCAATACTATGCAAAATTGAAGGTTATTACATGATTGGAGATCGAATCCAGATTTTATTACCAACAAACTATTATACTGATTCAAATCCACTTTGTTTGCGGGATTCTTTGTTACCTTCCATATTTACCTGATCCTTACTTTTTGTTATAAAATCAACATACCCAACTTTGATTCTAATTATAATAACATTTAATCAATGAGTTACTTTCAATTTAAATAGTTGTTATATAATTGATGTCATTGTGAGCAATCTTATCCTTTATTATTAGCAATAATTTAATTTAATGCTACTAATGTTTATTAATAATTATGATTATTTTAATTTGTGTTTTGAGTTTAATTACAATGATAATTTAATTTTAATTTCAATGCATTATTATATCATAATTGGTTCTATAACTTGGCCTCAAATGCCTTTCAAATATGTAGTCCTTCCAATCCCCCTTTGTAGAGGAAACAACAAAATTAATCAAAACCACATCATGGAAGCTCTTTCGTCAATTCAAATTGCATACTTTGAAATTGACAACTCCTCTTCGATGGGTCGTTTATCACCCCAGGGTTAGAACAAGGACCAATTGTAGATCCACGGCCCTGTCGACCGAAATTGGTGTTTCGCGATCAGCGCTAAATACTCTTATCCCACGCCATCTAATTGCCTATTTAGTATCCGCAAGCTATTAATTCAGGTTCAACTATTTACCTACCCGTCTCTGTAGTTTTAGGACATTTCCAACATATTTGAAAACATTAAGATCAAAACAGATTATTTTATTTGTGAGAAAATATTTCCTCTGCTATCAATTGATAAAGGAGAAACCCACACTCGAAAAATGAGAAAAACAACACCCGGATGGATGAATCCTGCATTCAACTCCATCAGTCTTATTCGTCATATAGAAAAGCAAAAAAAAATCACATTGAATATATAATTTATTTATTAATGGAATTAAAAGGGTTTTGTGTAATACTTAATATGACAGAAATTTGTAGTTTGTGAATACTGGAATAACGTTGTAAATTTTATATTTTGTAATTTTTAAATTTTATAATTTTATTCTATGACGTACTGCTTTCGGGAGGTTTTTGGGGGTTTTCCTCCCGACTAGGGTAAATACCGGGCAGTACCTTATTTTTCATTCCCCCCCTACAAAGACTACCACCTGGCCTGGTGCCTATTAGTAGTCTGAAATAAATGAATTTTGAAGTACTGACTCCCGGTATTTAGGACGCAAGTTTTCAGTAATATTTTATCCACGTTTTAGAGGTGCATTTGAGAATAACTCAGCCTTTGAAATAGGTACCCAACATCTCCGCTGGAATCACGTGGAAATGAAAGGGTCACTAGGGTCATTCCTCTAAAACCCTGGTCCAAGGGCGCACGTCGACCACGTCAAGGGTCAGGATTGCTTATTCTACCTTCTCATTTTTTCTTCTCCTTCTTTTCAAACAATCTCCCCTCCTCCGCCCTCTGCTCCCTGGAGAGAGGAATCCGCTCTTCCCCTTCTTGAGGGATTCCCAATCCCCAAAGTGAGTTACCAGGGAAACAGAGGAGTTTTGCGGAGGGAACAGCGAGAAGAGATAGGGAGGGTGGAGAATAGGTTTGGGAATTGTGAGATGTGGGTTTGGAAGCGATTGGGGGACGATGAGGTTTATGTTGCCGCAAATAATAAGGTGGAGGATTCGGAGCACGGACATCGGTATTTTGAGGAGCGTATCGTTTAGGACAAAGAAGAAACCGGGACTGCCGTAATTCCGTATTACGCACCCTCCGTACGAAAACTTCCTAAAAGACTTTTATCTTTCTTAATCGCTGATAATGGGGTTGGAGAGAGCTATAAAAGAATAATGAAGAATACCCACCGTCCTGGAAATTTAGGTAATCAGTATTACGTGCGATTTTAAAGTCTAAAATGGTCTGAGAGAGAAAACGCAAACTACTGTAAGAACATAATTGTTTATCGTTAATATTTTATTTATTTCGTGTTTATGCAATATAACTCCATAAATAGCGCTAGGCCTTTAGAATGGACTGAAAATAGTATCATTGCAACAAAATCAACAAATAGATTGACAAGTAGATAGCACTGTTGTATAGATGCGGAAAGCGGTAAATTAATGATCGTTTAGTGATGGATAGTCGAGGTGTAGAACAATGAAATAACAGTAATTGTGTCATTGTTGGGTAGATATTAAACGTATAAACAATATTTTTTATAAAAAATGAATTATGTTAATTCAGAAATGTGTGTGTTAATTTTCATTTTTCAATTTCAATTCGTTTAATACGCGCTCGCACTTACATTTATAAATTTGTTTAATATTTTCTGCATCAGTAACGATCTCGTTATCTACTGTAAAATACTGCGCATCGTTATTGAATGCTCTCTTTGGAGGATTTTTTTTGCGTACCGGGATTCCATTCCATCGCTCTCCTCAATTAAAAAGTATGCTAACTCTACCAGCGATTCTAAATTCCTCTCAATAAAGTATTTTATTTCCGTACTCTTTTTACGTCCGCTCATTTATTTCTCGTTTTATCGTTTCGTTGAACATTTGTTTATCTTTTCATTTCCAGGTTATAAGGGCATTTTCTTTACTCTCTTTTGGTTTTTACTATAATTAGGTTTGGGCAGGTTTTTCATTCTCCCCTTCTTTTTGGGTGTATTTATGCTGTGGGTACTCTTACCTAAGCTACAGTTAGCTTTTTAATCCAAAAATAATTTTTCTGATATACTCATAGCCACAATTTTGCCCAAATTAAAGACGTTACAGATTTATTTTCGAGTTTCTAAGCCAACAGTTTTGACCCATGCTTTTTTTCTGCATTTTTGGGTAATTTATTACAATCGCGATCAATTTACTTCTTTCATTGGATTTTATAATTCATTAGTCGAAATTATAAGGCAAATTAACTTTTTTCTTTACTCTTCCGGAAGTTATGTCAAATTTTCTTCAGATATGTTTTCATGGTTGGAGAATTTTTTCTTTTAGATTTTTCAGATATTAAAAAACATAATCCCGCATTAAAACTAGACGCGTAATTTAGATAATAGAACTTTATTAGAATTGTCTGCAGTTCTCTTGAAATTCGTGCTTCGTGATAGAACTCTGCAAGGAAGTAAATTACGAGTGAAATACTGTAGTCCCGCATTATTACTTGAAACGTAATGCATAATTTTTTTCGCCGTAATTCCTTTTAATATTCCGCAGTAATACCTTAATAATGCTGCTCTCTTTCTCTCTCTCTCCGCTCCATTTTGTTCTATTTATGCCAGAGCAATTCCAAAAATATTCTAAAAATGAAATACTGCCTGAATTTCCTGAATTTTCTTTCTTCCTATAAAACCCATTCTTTGGTGCGTAGGAAAGTTTAAAAAAAATTTAATCAAAGTTGACATATTTTTACGTTCTGTTAATTTTCAATTTCGGCCCAAGCATATAATCCAATAAGGCACAATCACAACCTAATCTTCACGAAAGGGGAATTTTATGGCATTCGGAACTCTGACGGTGTTCTCCTTCTTACACATATATTATTCTTTAAAAAAAAAAGTTTTCCAAAGTATAAAGGTGAATTCCGCCTTTATTAATGGTATTTCCACAATGGTCGTATCTTTAGTCGAATTATCAACGTAATAATGTTAGTATCTAACGCCGTTACTTGCCATCCCATATGTAGGCAATTTCTTTATCTAACTTGGAGTGACACTCATCTGACAGAAACTTTGCCATCTCTGTTTCTAAGCTACAGTACGTTATGACACCCAACAAAGACGTGTTTTCCAACCTAATTATCAACCGAAATCCGCGTGTTAGTTTATTGTTTTTTCGCGTATAACGAGCATATTAATCGATTAAAACGAACCTCATGAAGAAAGCTGCTCATAAAGGTACCTTTACCACTCCGTCAAACGGATCTTAACGATACACTTAACACTTTCGCTACGGCGAGCGTGCCGGCACGCTCTCTGATTCCTTACTGAGGGACGGAGAGCGTGCCGGGACGCTCTTTGTCTCCTTTCCGTGGGACGGAGAGCGTGCCGGCGCGCTCCAACCTATTCAGTCTTTATGAGTGGGGGAACGCTTCCGATACTTGGAAAGGTTTTTCGTTTAGTCTGCCGTTAACCAGGAAGGAATACGTTATCCTAAGCCGTTCGCCGTTCTGAGATCGAGCCGCAGGGAACGCAGTCGTCCTCTTTTGAATCTGGGTAAGTAAAACTTCGTTTTTTTCATATTTTAAAAGAAACTCCAATTTATAACCATCTTTATAGTTTGTAGTCTCTATAATTTTATAGTTATTAGTTTCAAGGGAATTACGACGAGCAGTTTTGTAAAATGGCGACTATTTTGTTACATCTTTGCTAATAATTGCACGCTTATACTATGAAATTATGAATTTATTTTTCCATACTCATTTATTACTTATTACGTTATAAATAGAGATTGAGTGAAATGGCAAAAACAAGAAGAGGCAGGAATAGAAAAGGGGATAATACTATATCCCCGAGAATGCCGTCCACACCTTCCACATCGACTTTGCCACCAATCCCTTCTACATCCACAATGTCACCCACGGCAACCACATCTACCATGCCATCCTCACCACATGCTGAAGAACCTGGCTCTGCAAATCCAAGGTAAAATATTGTTATGGTAACCTAGAGGTCCTTTGTCTCTCGAATATAATTATAATAGTGTTGTTTAGGCTGTAGTGCGCTCAAAAATATATTTTATAAATAGTTTATTTTGTTCTCCAACGTGTCGGACACCATTGGTTACCCTTCGTCATGGCTATAACGATAAAAAATACAGTGTAACAGTGTGGTACTATGGAGATGTCTAGATTATTGTGTAATGAGG
>KZ308182.1:2088093-2169024 GCA_000376725.2 Ladona fulva | reverse complement strand
ATATTGTGGCGCAATGGCTCCCCTTTTGACGTGTCCTCGGAAGCGACTTCGTAGGAAGTCGGGAATATTCTGGAAGCAGGGCTTCGAGAGATAAAAGGCGGCGCAATCGGCGGAACGGGGTTCATTCCGGCGAAGACGTGGCGAAGGTCGCGAGGGCCAACGAAGAGAGAAAGTGCTCGCGGAAGTTTTGGAGGACGAGAGACTACCCGCGAAGAAGTGGACGGGGGACGGAGTGCCGGCGAACGGAAGAAAACGGCCACCTCGTTACACCAGAGAAAATTCTTTTTTTATTTTGTTTTCGTTATTTCCGTATTAAAGGCGGTTTAAGTTCTTCCTTCATAGTTGGAGCTTTTATTTCTTGGTGATCCTCCCGAAACCCACAGAGCATGTAACAATATTAATAAAAATGTTTTCAAAATATGTTTCGTAGAGAGTTACAAGAAAGGGGCTAGATTAGGCAACCACTCATTGCAATCGAAATTTCTATCCTCAGGGACGGAGAGCGTGCCGGGACGCGCAAAGTTTTTATCATCAAATAATGTTAAAAAAATATTTTTACCAATATTATTTGAAAATTATGTTAAAATTAAAAAGACATGACAAAAAAAAACTAACCGTCCAGACGAAAAGTTATGAATCATATAGCACGTAAATGCATAGAGATTGCCAATATGGCCGCCGTAGTGAACGTGTTAAGGATAGGTTCTTTGGCGAAAAGTAAGGACCAATATTTTCCTGTTTTCACCAACAATTCCCAGTTTCTCAGTGAAACGAGTTTAAAAATCAGCCTAAAATTCATCAGCTTCAAATATTGAATAACTACTGATACATCGGGCAAATGATAAAATATCCCTGTATGCTTCGCAAATAAATTACACGTAATAGTCGAAAAAACTGGAAGTCGGCCTTGCTTCCGAGGAAGATTCTTGCTCACATCCAGCCCCATCATCTTACTAAACGATACAATTTCTCTCCATTCCTCGAACAAATGTTCCACCAAAACTTGAAATATCGACATAACAAGTTGGACTTGAAAAAAGTCTGACGGGACCGGGAATCGAACCCGTATCTCCCAATTGTCGGTTGGGTGCTCTCTCCATTGAGCTATTCCGACAGAACATTTCTTCAAGCCATTCGGGACACTTTGTGGGCAAGGACGTTGCGAGTTCGTCCACATGGTGGCACCGTTCGCGGTTTCGGCTTCATAGATCCGACCGGCAATTGGGAAACCCGGGTTCGATTCCCGGTCCCGTCAGACTTTTATCAAGTCCATTCTTCCTTGAGATTTTTCCTGGGTGCGCACCATCTTGCGTAAAATCACCCTTACCCGTTTTCCTGTAACAGAAACCTATTCCTGAGGATCCGAGAACCGGCGCCGACGCTGTCGCCTCTCCCCAGTTGATAGAAGAGGAAGCGTGTTTAGGAAGCGAGGGGCATTAGTGGAAAAGAAATGGACCAAACTTCCTTCGGCGTATGATTTTGTGGAACGAAACAACGTATGGCTGAGTTAAACTAGTGGCTTGTTTCTCGGAGAGTAATTGGACAAGATAACCGGCAGTTGAAAAAGTTAGCATCTTACCAAGCGAAGGGGGAACCTAAGGGTAATGCTTTCACATTGCGACGGAGCGGCCCCGCTTCTTAAAAGTTTACAGCGTTCGGTGGCGTTGCCTCCTTCCGCAATTGCGGAGTAAAATATCGGAGGGGTTCCTCGAGCAGCGGCGTTCCAAAAAGTCTTTTAATTACGCCAAAGGGAACGCGAGGCTCTCCGAGTTTTTGTTTCCATTGAGAAATGGAGGCATAGTTGCGAGGGAATCTGTAGTTTCCCCGTGATTTAATAAAGGCCTTTGAGGAAAAGAGAGAGACGGATAATTTTTTCGGGCATTCTTGCGTCCGAAGTTTTAGGGGAATATCCGAGATGGCTCCATGAAATAAAAGGTTTATCATAATTCTTTGCCGGAATTCAGATGTTAAGCTCCCATAATGAACATCATTATTTCGGAATCGTCTCGACTTTATCTTCTCAAAAAGAAGTGAAATTATTTAGTTATTTAATGCGAAGGGGAAAAGAAAATGAGAGTATGGATGAAAGAACAATTCATTTTCACTTAATGGTTGCAGCTAGAATTAAGAAATTGATCGAAAAGACATCCCTTAACTCAAGGATAGCAATCATAAAGATTACAAATGGAATTTTCTTTGTTAAGGAGTACTTAAAGCTGAACGTTAGGTTATAAATATAATTTAAATATGTAAATATGAAAGGTTACGTTTAATATATTCATGTGGTGGAATGGTTAGCGTGGTAGTGCTTCAACCCCAAATTCCCGGGTTCGAGTCTCTGCTAATTGGAATATTTATGGTTATGGGATAGCTGTGTGTAGGTCCAATTTTCCCTGTAATATTTTGTGGCAGGAAGAACATCCGGTAGTAAAAATCCAGCCGACCCCATGGGAATAAGGATTAGGAGGAAAAAATTTATCTCGTGAAAAAATATTTAATATAAATAATGTATTCGGAATAAAAATATATTTCGTGCATAAAATATTTAATACTAAATATTTTATCGGAATGTTCGCAATTTCTTTATGGAAGTAACCAGTCTCTAAAATGAGAAATGTACATATTGAAACTCAATGCTGATCTATAGATTAATTGGCTAATATTTCTATGATTTCTTTAAAATGTTAAAATATCTGTAGTCCTTGATGCCATGAACTACATTTTTAGCCTTCCCATACTTCAAATTTTGTAGTAATTAATGCTTAATATCCAAAGTAAATTGAAGATGGATAAAACTTTTAATGTCGTTCCGAATCAATACCTCACTCCACCTAACATATGTATTCATTTGAAATAAACAGCGCTTCCAATATATATAGCTTTCACTGTGTTATTTACTTACCTTTAACGTGATTCTCACATTATTAATCCACAAGATCTTGCAATGAAGAACAGGTATAACCATATTTTTAACATTCCAAGCGTAGGGTCAACTGTGCGTGACACGACGGTTTTGTTTTTGTATTAACAATTTTCGATAACGAGAAAATGAATCCTTTTCACCAAACGTCATTTTTATTAATGGCTCTGTTCATATTTCCGGAGTATTCCGCCGCGTATCTGAAAAGGAAACAATGTTTCCATTTACTTTAAGATTATCGGGAATTCAAAGGCCCGATTGATTGACAGCCTAAATTCATTTGTCATCGGCGTATATTTGGGCAACCCTCGGCAAAGGAAACCCGTCCGTCGGAATGGTTTCCAAAACCGGGGAGAATTCACTCCTCCTTTAATCCAAAGGCATCAAAACCTCTTACAGTTCGAGTGAGTGATAGATAAAGATTTGAAAACAAATTGACTCAGAGTCTGACAGGGTTTGTTTGATCTGTATATAGAGGAACGATTTTTCAAAAAGGGTTACATTCGCAAAATATTTTCGATGAAAGAAATCATAATAATTTAAATGAATATCCAAAGAAAGCAAGAAAATGAATAGTGGAAGCTCATCTTTATACTCATGGTGAATCGCTCTCATATTACGCTGTCGTCTCCATCAGGGCTTGTAGTTCTTCAGTGAAATCTTACTTACTTGAAGGATTAGGGAAAGGTGAATAATATATATAGCACGGGAAAACAGGCAAGGGTGACTTTGCGCTAGATGGTGCGCACCCAGGAAAAACCCCAAGGAAGAATGGACTTGAAAAAAGTCTGACGGGACCGGGAATCGAACCCGGGTCTACCAATTGCCGGTCGGGTGCTCTGTCCGTTGAGCTATCCCGGCAGAACAAGTCCTTGCCCATGAAGTTTCCCGAATGGCTTGGAGAAATGTTCTGTCGGGATAGCTCAACGGACAGAGCACCCGACCGGCAATTGGGAGACCCGGGTTCGATTCCCGGTCCCGTCAGAATTTTTTCAAGTCCATTCTTCCTTGGGTAACATTGCACGGAAAAGCCATGCGACTGAAATCTAAATAAAGCTCATTTTAGTTGTAATACCTTCTGCTAACAGAGTTGAAATCATATTAAAATCCAAATTAACTTTTAAATTAAACAAATTAAATTAACACGGATGAATGAGAGGATCAGAAAACTTCAGGTACAAGATCCATACACTCTAACGAACAAGTCGTTCCATTTTAACAAGAACTGCGCAGATTTGCCTCAATTAAGTGCTATGATTTATCTCAATTGAGAATGCCTTCACGCGCGCCTTTATAGTTCGAATATTAATGACCGAAGAAATTATCGCATAAGATCCAGGTCAGCGGTAATGAATTACGCGTTTATCGGCCTTTTTATTTCTTTGGGGTATTTTCTCGGCATGCATAGGTACCTTATCTGTGCTTCATTAGGTCATTGCCTTACTATCATGCAACAGGCATAAATTAAATGTGGATGATAGCGAAAGAAAAATACGACCAGGTGGCATGGTGATGGAGACAATAATCTGAGGTACAATTACTGCGGCATTTATAAATATTAGGTGGCTGTCTTCAGCTGAAAACACTGCCATGAGTTTTTCATTTTAGGGAATTGTAACTTCGACATAAGAGTACATGTTTATCACAGTACATAATTCGGTAGAATTTAGAAGCTAAATAAGTCGTTTATTAAAATTTATACAATCCGTATTTAAAGTTAAAGAAATTTACTCTTGAAATCTTCATTGTACACCTTACATGGATAATTAGAAGGGTACTTCTCAAACTAAGAATATCAGATGCAATTTGCTCTCCCTAGATTAAAACGTAAGAATTTTCTTGATCGAGGAGTATTAGTTTTCCTTGAATTTCAAAATATCTCGTATTTACTAATGTCCATAATTTCCTAAAATCGTTATAAAAGTAAACAGTGCCTATTGATACTCCAAATAGCTCCTTATCATTTAATTTGTAAAATATCAATAAACACGGAGTTATTGAATTTTAACATGAGAAAATTATATCGAATTATTTCGATCTCCGAGGAAAATTACCCGTCCGATCCTCGGCATGAAAATGATTTTCTGCGGATTTGTAGAAAATGTCTTATGAGTTGACATGAATTACGTTATACCAAATGGACTGTAAAGATTCCGAGTAATGCTAACTAAAAAGTATTCAAACTGCAGAGACCAAGCATTTTCTCTATATGCTTTTGATGGATTCTGTATAAATATTGTTCCTGCTACGCTATCTTGCTGGAAGGGATATTTTCATTTGCCGTTCGTTACAGGGCAAAGAAGAATTTTACTCTCATGTTCTCTTGCATTCTTCATAGCTGCGATATTATGAAAGCAAATAAGGTATGAGTTATGTTTAATAAAATCATTATTTTTGCCACTTTTTATCGAACCCCATGAAAATTTTAATATAAAGGGCCATTTTGCAGCACTTACGAGAACCTTTCCCACTTAGAGAATGTTGGCTCAATGAAGAAGGCAGGGGGATACCACACCTTGCCTAGTAAGCCCCATTCCCTCTCAAGGACTATTGCTAGCTGGTGGTGAAGGGATTGAGTTTGACATTCTTTCAGGCTGAATACTTTATTAGAAGACGAGATTTAAGCGGTCATATTTTCGGAGGGAGTTCTTTGTCGACGATCGTGATACGGATCCTCTAAAATATATACATACGTAAAAGCAATTCCGAAGACCATACGCTTCACGGTTTAAATTCCATCGCTCGCCAGATGACCTCGCGACCTCGCCCCAAACAAGCCTATGGCTTGAGTCACGCAATGGTGTCAAATCTCAAGTCCGACTGCACACGGAAAGGTATTCTTTTTCCCTTTTCATTCCTTTCCTCGCTTACAAATTGAGGCGAATGAGAAAAGGGAGAGAATTAAATTATAAACCAGGAGATATCTCTTCCAAGAGATTTCTAAAAATATATATCCGATTACATCCATTTCCTCTGTATTTTCGTGAGCTTAGATCGTGCGAGAAATATCAGGCGAACGTCACATTATGTGGTAATCGAGTTGTTTATTACCCTCCATAATGGAGGAAAATGGGAGTATACGTAATGTAATCGGACTCCTGTTTAGCCAAGAGGTCTGCGCGGTCGGCTTTGGTGCGAGCGTTCTGGGTTCGATTCCCAGTGAAGTCCCTTATGTGTGAAATATCCTTCGTTGTCAAAGCGCTTCTAACAATACTACTTCTACTACATTACATCATCGAATTATAACGAAACGGACGGTGGAAGGCCTTATTAAAGATGCAAGATTACCTTAAAAAGCGGTGAAACCGGTCGTACATAAAATATTCTGTGGAAAAATACGAAGTTTCATTGTCTCTAATCGAATTATATTTTCAGGATATCTGAAGATATCGAGTAAAATCATTCGGTAAAGTTAATAGAGCTGTAATAAATCTATGTATACGTGTTTGGAAATATTTAATCGGAAGTAAGCATTAATGGACCCTTGAGATTCTCAAAATGAAATTTCGAAAACATTGATGAACGGGATTTTGCCCGTGAACGCTTAAACTAACATTTTCTGTCCTTAAAATATTCATCCCGAAGGCCAAGTTGAAGCTCAATCCTCTTAACCATAGCTAACAAGAGCTTAGGAGAGGAAATGGGGCTTACCAGGAAAGATGACTGAGGTAATTTACCTTTGCTTTCCTCTCTGAGTCAGAGTGCCATAAATGAAACGGTCTGCGTGTGTACATCGCAATTACCCTACGAATAACACTTTTCAGAGTATTCAATATGGAGTGACTAAGTTTTATAGAAATAGACATCATCATTCATACCCCATTAGCTTACTTATCATAAGTATGAACAAGTCCAAATAAAGTAAATGAAGGATACCCTTTTATCTCTCCTGCATCGAGAAAAAATTAATGTAGTGAATATAAATCTTGTATATTATTACCTTGGTTAACGACGGCCATATCCAAAGACGTATCTACTTGGTTAAAAAAGAGTGACTATCATCAAAAATATCTTGGGTAACGACACAGGCTTTGGTTCACGGCGCCTTCTCGTTAAGATTGACATTTAAAAACTGCTTTAATGACTCTTCATTTCATTAATATTTTTGTTGCAAATAAAAATGAATAAGTTATTTCTATTAATAATATTGAAATTAGTTTCATCTCTTTATCTGATATGTAGTATGTTTGTAGGAAATCGTGCCTTGGATAACGACGGTTTTGGTAATAGACGGTGACCCTGGAACGAATTACGCTCGTTAACTAACCATTCGTCAATAACTGGTAGCAGTGCAAATAACAGTATTAACACTGGCTCGTTTAAAAAATCATGAGATAAAGTTAGAAAAAAGTTTTTTTAGTTATTTCATTACTAACTACATGACAAGTACTACAAATAAATCATTTTAAATCCACCTGCGTACAAATATTTTTACTTCTCTATCGTTTTTAACTCTTTCATTCACTTCTAAATCCGTATTCTCGAGAATCATTGATCTACCATATATACTCAAAAATTACCTTCTGGAGTGTGATATGGGAGCAAGTAACATGTGCATAGAATATGTTCGCCAAATTACAGATGAGTGGCGTCCATAAAAAGGAACTGGTTATAGGGTGAAATGTAATATCAAAAATAATGCGTCAATCTTTGATATAGTGAAAATTAATTTCCAAGCATTCCCTCAGGTTTGAGCCCAGATTCATGATATTGCCTCTCATTTGATTTTCTCTCGCAAAATTGGACTGAAGATAGAATAGAAATATGTATGGTACTGGGTAAATAGCTAATGCATAATTCTGGTAGTAAATATCGTTCAGTTTTACGTCTCTATATCTCGTTCCTGCTTAAATCTCTTTCCTTTCTCCGCTCATTCAAGATTCCATTGTGGGGAGATGTAGGTGCGGAAAGAATTCACTCGGATACGCTGACGAGGATTCCGCACATTTCGCAGATTCAGATAAAAATAATCACCCTCTTAGAAAGGCTCTTTTCGAGAAACTTTGAGAACTCAGTCGGCTCGCATCCATATCTTCTCTTTTACGCATTTTTTACTATCTCTCTTCTCCGGCTTTGTTAACCCCGTATTCGTTTACGCATAAGTTCCTTAGTAAATTCTTGAGAATCCATCTGGGAAACTCTCCCTTTTCCCTCTGACTTTTCTTTCATGCCCTCCATTTTCGTCCTTCTTCCCCACCCATTGCACCCCTATTCCCTTTCATCTTTGCCCCATTTCACGGTTGAATTGGAGTGGCCCCCTACTTGTTGACTGTCGGCCAATGACTATACCGTAGAGGAGAGCAAAAGAATTAACTGAGTTTCAAAGAAAAGGCAGCCGACGTTGTGGAGTGGAATAGGGAAGGAATGCGCCGCTATCAAGCCTCATGGAAGATGTTGATTTATCTAAAAATATATGCCAGTTATAAACAAAGATAGAGGAAGGATTTTCAATCTGTAAATATAAATAATATCTCAGAAAAGTTGATCAGAAAGAACCACAAATGAAAAGGAAAAATCACAATCGCAAACAAAATGAAGAAAGAACCACAAATGAAAAAGATATATTTATAATTTAATACGCTGCCGACCTCGGAATCTAAAGGGTAAGCGTGCTAACCTAGTCACACTGAGGTCCTGGGTTCAAACCTTTGTAAGTGGATGTTATTTACAGTTGAGTTGGAAGAGTAGGCTTGCGAAGTTTAAAATTCACCCAATAAATACGAGATTTTCAATGAGGACATTAAAAGTAAAATGCTGGTCCCGGGTTCGAATCTCGGTTAAACATGTTTTATGTAAATTTTTGTGAAGTATCATTATTGATTAGCTTATGAGATTAAAATTTGTCTTATACGTAAATGTGTGGTTATAGTTAGTATTTTTCGGTATAATATAGAATCATTAAAATAACTTGATAGCTACATGCAGAAAGTGAAAACGATTCTCAACTTAAGACTAAAAAATGTGTAACATACCAGAATCCACAATTTTCCGAGAGACACGAAGGTGATTCATACAGTTCTATGGCGACTAAAGGATGTCAAAATCTGGGCATTTTACAAGCATAAGCGTAAAAATTATATTAGATAGAATGAGCCAATTCCAACCAATCAGATCTCCTCGATGTAAAGCATATTTCATACAAATTCGGAATAGAAAATGAAAATGTATAGTCTTTGGATTGATTTTCATTCGATTTAATTGGCGATAACTGGGTCATAAAGTTCGATGCTGGAAGACTGACCAAAACTCTACCCTTAAAATGCGTTTGTTTGCGAATACATTGTTTGCGATATCGGTAGACCACTGATGAAGTGATCTTGATTCGGCTTGATGTGATGAATTGGGATGAAACTCCGAGAAGGATTAAAGATTAATGAGATGCTCTAACTGAGGCAACAAAAATATTGGTTTTTCTCTCAGACAGATCTTCCAAGAAAGATGACATGGAGAAAAAACTGAAAGTACTGGATTGCTTTTGGATGAGCAAGGAAGATAAAATATTTGCCTAGTATGATGGATGGAAATCTTATCCCAAGAATATTTGGAAGTTTGGATAGTAAAGAGATAGAAACGGGTGAAGTTGTTTTTGAATATAGGTTGTGAAATAAAAGAATTTTTTGAATGAATAAAGTAGTTCATGCGAATGGATGTTTAAAACTATTGTCGTGGTTGCTGTGCTATTCTCAGGTTTATCCGCGTAACGAAGGAAATGATTCTACTTAATACCTAACGACGCTCATTTTTGGAATTGATTATAATTGGTGACTGCAGAATCATGAAAACTCCTCCTTTTGTTAGTAATTTTACTATAACACGTTTCTTTATTATCTACAGACAGCGAACGTCTAGTGTGTAGATATTTACGGAAATAAGAATAGTTATTTGAACCGATGAGTTTTGTCGTAAGCATTACAGAACTAAAAATACTAAATGTTCCTCATAAGCTCCTCATACTGCGACCACCTTCAGATATGAGGAAGTAAAACAAGGGTCCGGTATTATAATGTATATACATATTTAAAACGAACTTTAATAAAAGTTCACCTTATGGACCAGAATTATAATGATTTGATAGAGTTTAAATGGAGATTACATTTAATCTCCATGGTAATCCATTATATATATAAAAGTTTAACTGTAATCATCACTTTAACAAACCAACACAGAGCCTAAATTGAACATTTGCAAAGTCCGTTTTCAGTATACATTTTAACTTCGGTCCTAAGTCATTGGGAGATTGGCTTAATTTTATTCTCCGTAACATGAGGAAGTTTAGGTAGAGAATCAATTTTATGGATACTGACCGGATAGACGAGTAAGTGGCGCGTACCTTCGTCGAAAGCGGTCTAGGGTTTGATTCCCGGTGACGCTTATGATGTTGCCCCCATCGCGGTAAAATGGGGAAGATACCTGAACGAATATGTAGCAAATCGATGTATGAGTTAAGAGCCATAAGGTGGCGCGTGAGTAGATGCGCAGACCTATCGCCAACTGTCAATACCCCTTTGCTACATAGGGATATTGCGCTATCGACTTTACGTTTCTATCAATCCCACGGCTGTATTTCATTTCAGTCAGATGCGTAGACAAGAGAGGTTGTTTTGGGGGTTCAAACCCCCCCCATAAAAACAATATACGAAAGTATGCGAGAGTATGGCCTCTGGAGATTCGCAGGGTATAAATATTTAAGAAATCACTACATATTTTCATTAGATTTGGGAGGAATTGTTCCTGCCCCTGGATTGTATACATTTCAGTGTTTACTCCATGACTCTAACACCCCCCCCCCCATATACAAATGCCGGCTACGCCCCTGATTTCAGCACAATTAATTCCGAAGAATGTATGTTTCAACACTGATACCTACACTCCATCTCAACTGATCGAAAAGAAGTCTCCAGTTGAATTAACCGCCGCTTCATTACCATCAGTTAGCTTTTACAGCCCGAACCAAGGATTATGAACTCACCTCCCGACTCCTTTTCACATTTAATAGAGAAATTTCCACGAACATCGTCAAGCGATGGTCAAACGCAATAGTTGTCCTTCGATCATTTAAAATAACCCCGAGGGCAGACGGGAGACGTGAATCAACGCTCCCATCTGGGCGCTCATGAAAGCCTCGCAAACAATCTAACTCGGCTCGAATTAATTCTTCCCCAGCCTCCTCCGCTCCAAAAAATTTTATGGGATTTATAATTGGCATTGGCGTCGCCTGGCGCGGGATTCGCCCGAAAAATTATCCCCTCGGATCGCCGTGATATATTGAAAGTGGAAGCAATCCGTAAATAACTCCTCCACGCTTTTGTCATCGCTTTTCCCTCGATCCATAATTATCGAAAAAATCTAAAGAGGTACGGAAAAATGCGAAAAAATTTGTCCGACGAGTGCTTTTCAATTTGTCCCTTTCCCCCCTCTCTCCTTCCTTTCATAAAGCATCACTCTTCCGTCGCCGCTTCGAGGAGTCGCAAACAGCGTGCGCGCCATTCAAAATATCCCTTCCCTCTTCACGTTTTTTCCTCCGCGCCAGCGGGCGACGGTTTTTATTTGTCGGCGGCGGCAATGACGAGAAAAAATCCTCCGTCGATTTTTCTCTTAGTTCAATTTTCGCGGTCTGAATATTGCCATACATCCAGCTCGTCTCCCCGCCTCTCGTTGTCGGCCACCTAAGGTTAATGATGGGGGAATTCGTCCACGAAACATGGAATTGAGTCTAAGTAAACTTCGCGTGGTTTGTCATCGATCGGAGGACGACAAAGGTCAATGATCTTCTTCGGGATTCATGTACTTGTTGAAGAGACTGGCGAGTATTAACTCGGCAAGCCTGTAACATTCTTAGTGCGAGTGTGAGCAGGGAGGATTTTTAAGCTCCTCAAGCTACGCGATAACTCAGTTTGTCAGAATTACGTCGGGAAAGTTTAGAGTAAAGGAGTTATTAGATAAGGTTAGAATTCTATCCGAAGGTACATAGGGGGTCAGAACATTATAGGAATCGCGTTCGGAAGATGAAGATATAAAAATCAATCTAATTTATAAAATAAAGGAATTATATCACCGAATTTCCTTTTAAAACTCTATTGTTCTAGAATGGGTTGTACCGCCTGCAAGAGTCTTTGAACGTTTGACCCTCTGAAGCAAATCTCAAAGAGATGTTAGGCAAAACAGCTAACAGTTGTGATTCTATTGATACTAACCCTATTTTTCCTTTCTTTTTCTTCGGGTATATTATCATATAAATAATAAAATTTGTCATGGTTTCGATTGTATGAATAAATACTGATGAATGAATAATATGATGCTCGCTGAGTTAAAACTAACGCTCGCCAAGCGTATGATTTTATTTTTTTACGTTACGTTCACAATATAATTTTACACAAATACCAATCGTCCTACCACATTTAGGAAAGAAACATTAGTACTGAGCATCAAACTTCTTAAACACCCGTAATAAACAAAATATTCATACAGGAGAATTTCTTCTTTGTGTGTATCATGATTTGTTAGTGGCTTCTTACACGTTGTTTAGGAAACTTTTCCTAATATTTATGAACTGCCTAGTCCAGAGGTGGGGAAATATGGTTTTCAGGCAACATGTGATCTTTTTAGGAGTTCATTGCACCCATTCGGTTTCTTCAGGCATAAATACTACTATTTAAATAATTTTTCTCATACAAGGAACCTTTTCCACTTTCCCAAGGAGGAAGGGTGCGCACCATCTTGCGCAAATTTACCCTTACCCGTTTTCCTGCTTTTCCACTTTATTGGAATTAATTATATTCCACCATATTACAGAAAAGTTAAAGAATTCCCTTGTCATTGCAATACCAAGTCATGTATCTAATCTATCGTCGTCTTAGGTGATTTAATGACACAATCCATGAAAACCCACGTGAATGCACAGCAAGAAATATCCCCATCGCGCATAAAACATTTAAATTACATAGCGTTCTAATTCTCATCTCATTTTCAATCAGAGGTAGATTTTATTGAAAGAGTAAATCTAGGAAAACCAACTGTTGTTTCTCATTTTTTCAATTTGCAATCACAGCGATTCTATCCTCCAAATTAGGCAACCCGCTGTACTTCGCCGCATAGAGATTGCCGTCTGCTACGACGCTTGAATTACGGGAACGCGTTACGGGTACAAACGCGAGATAACGAGGTGAGACTACAGCAGCGACAATTCTCGAGGAGTGAATGCATATTGAGAAAGTCTCCCGCGGAAATATCCGGAAAAATACCGCCGGGTATCGACAAGAAACGGCCATTCAAGAGGCCGAATAAATTGTATGTTTTCTAATATCGGATCCCTCGCTGGAGATATCGGAGCCGGGGAAAAAAACACTCGCGTTTAACAAACGAACCTTTGAAACGCGATCCGTTGCTAATTTCGGAACTCTCGGAATTCCGAAACTACTTTATTTCATCTGATGTCCATCGATCCTGCCGATGTCTGCCGCTTATCATACGTGGGCCTTTGCCCGTTCCCGCCAGATGGAATCTTTAAGAGACCGATATCCGTGCTCCACTTCCGAACGCGATATCATAGTAAAGGATCGATTTCGAATATCGGAATCGGTAGCGAAAAGGGAATTTTTACTCGATGCTCACAGGAATAAAGAAAGTATGGGAAACAGACAAATGTTTCCCACGGAATTGGGAAAACTTGAAAATGACTACGAATAACAAATGTAAGGAAACCTGTTACTAATAGCCACAAGAGTCATACACTGTAATAGGATCAGCAATTTTGTCGTTAATTTAAGAACCTTTTATGTAATTAATGGAAGTATCCATTATTAAGCTTGGATATACCAATAGATTTCCAACTTGTTAAGAAGTTTACAGTCCAATGTCACCATAATACAAGGGTGTTACCTGGAATGAAGGTGACGTTGGACTCCCTCCGCTGGAAGAGTTTCTAGATGATGTAACTTTAGTACCGTATGAAAAGGAAAATGTCACACTACAATTTAAAGGTAATTATTGATAAGAAAACCTACTTCTCCGAGTAGGAATCGTAATCCCTTTCCTTCGTTTTAAGATCCATCATTATTTTATAAATGTGTTATATTCGTCAACGTGTAAGAGATGTGGAAACTTCAAAAAGTGTAGCATTTTGAGTAACCCAATAACGACTGTAGTAAATTCTCATTTTTAAGTTACATCAACTTCCCTTTCAAATTATGAAACCAATACCTATTTAGGTATACCGAAATTTTCGAAGACTTATCTCGGTGTTTCAATGCATACCGAAAAAAGCCGGAGAAATCTGGAGCAGGTAAAAGAGAAACGTCTACGACGCAACTAAGCGCTTCGAAGTTGCCACGGTAGCTGCGGAAGGGGTAAACCTCGAATTTCACTCCCCTCGATCTTATGCACCACGCAATACGCCGTTCGATTTTTATGGAAGGAGCTGTACCTCCTCTCTTCTCCTCTCCTGTCCTCTTCTCTGGATTTCGAAACTTTCCAAGGGAAAGGCTCCCGGATAGCCAAGTGGTTACGCGTTCCCCTTTGGAGGAAGCGGTCCCGGGTTCGATTCCCGGTGGGGACCCATATGTGCAAAATGACCTTAGTTGCCGAAGCATATTTAAAACTATTTCTAGTACCCAAAGGGTACGGTGGCACCTTCAGGGAGGGCAGTTACCTTATATGGGACAATTTCCTTATGAATACATATCCAATTAACATTTGCAATGGTATTTCATAATGTAGTACACGCATATCGATCGTGAAAAAACTTCTTTACCTGATTTTAATTCAAGCTCCCTGTTAGATCCTAGACAAACTGATAGTACAACAAAATCACCAAAGGGGGATGGTGATCGCCTCCTTCTCATCCCCCTTCTGAATCCATTAATGATAAATACTACTTTTTTCTATTTAAATTTTTCTATGCATTTTACATGAAGAAATTGAAATTTAATAATATATGAGTCCATGTTTTGGTCAACTCATTCAAAAGTTATCATCTGTAGTATTTTGAGCAATACAATCTAATTCCTCAGGTTCAGGATGCCGAGGGAATTTATTTTTCCAACCCAGTTCAAAAAAGGTAATTTTTAATGAATGTTTCAGCAACATATACATCACAATTTTGTTTCTTCGAGCACTATTTTTCAAAATTAGTCCGTACATTTGCAGCAAATTACATTTCCAATTTTTTCTCTTTAAGACCCTCTTCTTTTTTCTTCGTTGTCCTATAAAAGAAAGTTATTATTAATGTTTTCATTTCAATTGCATTCTTTTCTCTCTCTCTAGTTCTACTACTACTACTACTCGAATTCTATATCCTTTGTAGCATAACTTTATACAACGCCAGATTTTTATGAAATTATGCTATTATTCGAAACATCAATTTCTGTCTTTTAATTATATTCGAAATATGATATTTCTGACGGAGAAGGCACCCCAGTCTTCCACATTTTTCCATCCACCAGCCTAATAACTGAAAGGAAAGCCTCTGCCTGCAAAAATTAACCATCGAGATGGTTCCGGAAACCTTTTTCAAATAAAAAAGAATCGTTGGCGTATTCCTATATCTTCTCTCGAAGTCCTCCGACTCCTTTGTGATTTTGAAGCAACGCATTCAGAAGCATCAGCGGGGAAGAACGAAAAGAGTGCGGCAATCTAACACCCATATCGAAAGAAATGACAGCTTGGAAGCTTCCCTCTGACACGGGAAAAAGGTGTGGTGAAGAGAGAGAAATCGTGGATCTCTCCTCCTTTGAATGGAAGACTTGAAGAAGAACAAGAGGTGTGATGCTCAAGGGAGAGAAAACAACGCATCCAAAATGGAAGAGGAAAATTTGATAATTGCTTATACGAAGCGTGTGAGAAGCAACAACAAGAGATAAGATTGAGCAATCGAATGATTTCATTGTTTGAACCTTCGTTAACAGCGGATAAGAATACATGTACATCCAAAGAGTACTTATGTAGATTCAATCCATGTTATTTTAACCAATGCTCAAATAAGGGCAGACAAAATTCTCAAATGAAGTCATGCTGTCAGTTGTGTGTTCAGCCAAAGGGTCGGTTTTAACCTCAACCATAAACTGCCTAAAACTTAGTAGAGGAAATGGGGGACACTATGCAAGATGAGGCGAATGAGGTAGTTTGTCCTAAAGCGATAAACTAATAAAGAAATAAATTTTCAAAATCTCTAGGGGACTTGTTGCAAGTCTTGGTTCCCATCACCAAGGTGGCTATTTTATATGTACCATTATCTTGGTCGTATAAATGAAGTTGGAGGAAACTGCAAAGTATAGTTATGGTAAATTTATTGGTTAGAGCATGCCCAAAAAGCAGAAGATCTGGGTTCGAGTCCCAGTCACGTTGATATTTTTGTCTTATGACGCACAACTATAAGTACCTCTTCACCTTACTTTCCTCACTAAGCCAAAATGTCATAAGTGAAAGATGCCCTGGCGAGTGCAGCACAAAGACTGTATGAATGACGCTTCTCATGGCATGCAATGAGGATTGACCAAGATCTAAGATATTAGCCAGGATCACTTATACTTTAGTAACTTTCATAGGATCACAACATGAATAAGACAGACAAAGGTAAACGACAAATGGAGATGATTTATCCTGTTTTCTGTACCAAGGGACGAAAAATACTGAATCTATCAAGAAAAGGTTGCAAAACCTGGAGCAAGTTTTAGAAATTTACTCAAATTAATTGTCGTATAAGTAAACTATTAACGATAATGGCACTTGTCGTATCTATATTAAGTTATTCAGGGAAGTAATTTTATTCAAGAACCAGCGATTCGATTCGTTAAAAAGTGCTACGATAGAAAAGCAAGCGAGCTCTCAGGTGCAGGTTGGGAATCCACGAAGGAAAGGAAATTAGAAGCTAGGATGCGATTGCTTAATAAATTCAGAGTAAGTGCGTTTGCGGAAAACGTAATCGGAGTTATACGACCCCCTTGCTATTTCGGCCGATACGACAATGAGCGTAAAATAAAAAAAAATAGATGCCGTTTTAGGGACTCATTATTTTCGCGAAAGATACCCGTTAACGTTAAGCTAAAGAAGTAGCTGTAATGCTCGATTTTTATACCACGTACCACAGGCCGAAAGGCGGCTGGCAAGGTATTTATGTAGAGTTAGATATAAAAGAACAGATATAAGGTACTAAATATCTCACTAAATTTGTATTCTCTATGTGGCACAATTACTCACGGTAAATCCAGCTGATTTGCTTTGAGTATTATTTAACATGATAACTTATGATAACTTCCCTATAGGAATCATTTAGAACAGTAAAAACAGGGCTATCAATAACTATGAGGGCCCAACAGAAACCAAAAAGAATAGTAATATTGTTTTTGGAAAATTCGAGTCGTAATTAGATGATCTTCCGTGCTGGGGCTGATTTTCTTTTCTGTACAAGCCCGACAAGAATAATAAACGGTGGGGCGTTGCGGTAATGTTTTGAAAGTAAAATAGGGGCGTGAAAGGATACGGCTATGAGAAAGAAAATCTTGTGCGCAGGGAAAATAGATTTGGTCCAAATAGGAGGTAAATAGGGAATGACACGCAGAATGAGAAAGGACAGAAAAGGAAGCTGCGAGAGGGAAGCTTAATGGGAAAATCAATCAAGGGTGTCCTCGGGGAAGGCTCTCTCTTCAGCGGATGCGACCGCAGACTCCGGAATACACCACAGATGGAATAAGAATCCGCACTTTGGCGTATCACTGGAAAGCCGAGAGAGATTCTCTGATAAGGCCTTGTGAAAGCATGTACGCTTACAGGGAGGGTGAGATTTATTACGCTCCAGGGCGGGAATGTTTTTGCCTCGAAAACATGTCGGCTCCGGCTCATGCATTGTGCTCAGGTTTAAAAGCGATACCGCAGCGAGTTTTTATTTGGTTTCGTTCAGCTTGTTTTCCCTGAGGAAGATGTGTGGATTAAGCAGCATCACCGGCCCCTTATGAGTATGCTAAGCTGATTATCATATGTAGAATGGATTAGGTTTGAGGGGACGAAGCAGCAGAATTCTCTTACGAAATTGTCTGCAGTAGAGCTTCCTGGGTTCCATTCTCTCCATCTGTATGAATTTCGCGGATTTTTCGAGTGAAAACTGTGAAATTCGACCGAATCACACAGAAAGATTTTATGAAAACTAACGAACTGACCGTAATGTTGATATATTAAGGTATTAATTATTACCCATTGATTAAATTTTCGATTTCTCATCCATTAAAACTGTCGATTATCACCCGTACCCACTATTACTTGAATCACATGTGTTGTATTACATTTTGTATGCACTTACACAATTTTAAGCACAAAAATTTATGAAAAAGGTAAAATAGGATACGTTTTAGTTAATTTTAATTTCTTCTGTATTTGCCCTATCGGATCGTATATTTTAGTTTACTTTGCTTTATCTTCTTTTATTCATCTTCTCTTTTCTGTGGGAGTTTTTGTCAAGTAGGTCTTTTCTTTGTCGATATCAAGTTCATATCTTATACCCTATTGTGTCCATAAATCGCCCAAAAAAGCTTTCATAAAACGTGGGGAACTGATAACTAGTGGTCTTGATGAAGGAATCAGGAAACGGTTGGTAAAATCCTTGATATGGAGTGATTTGCTGTATGGGTGTGAAACATGGTTATTAAGAAAGGAGGGAATCAAAATATTGGATGTGGGTTTGGCATAGAATGGAAAAAGTGAGTGGAGCTTATAGAAAAACACGGAAGTGCTAGAGCAGCTTGGAGAAGAGAGAGTTTTGGTTGAACTAAGCGTCGACTGAGAAAATGGATGGGTCAAATATCGAGAGGAGAGTGATTGCTAAAGAAAGTGATTGAGAGTAGAATGCAAGGGAAAAGACAGAGGTAAGAGATATTGAATAACATAAATGGTGGTGGTAAGTTACCAAGAGACGAAAGAGTGGGCATTACTTCAGGAATATTAGGGCACATAAATCCACCGAATGGTAGACACTTATGTATATATGTTTTAAAACAATATACGAGGTAGGCTGGAAAAGAAACCCCTCGCTGGAGAAAGAATCTATCTATTACTGTGAACCGAGTTGAAAACGCTTCCTCAGTATTTACCATATGAGCACTCAGATGTTTTTCATCGTACATTCGTGTCAGACGTATCCTTGAGAGTGACACTTCCGGTTCCAATGATTTGCAGAGGATATTGCGAACGTAATTCGCTACATGGAAATTGAATCACGATGGCAGCTAGAACTTTACCATCCACTCATCGTATTGATCGGAATCGAATTGAGGCGAGGCCAGATTCGAGTATCTAAAAAAAATTTAGCAGTTGTGACTAAATGTGACACAGTGGGTACTTGAACTATCACGTGAGGAAATTTGCATCGGAGTTAATTAATCTAAGAGACAGCGAACTTCAGCGCATAATGTAACAGCGCGGTATCGTGGTGTCATCAGGATTCTCATGATTATACTTTGACACTTTAATATATCCCGAGAGAGTGCACTACATGCCGCTTTCCCCTGGCATCGGCGAAACATCTGAACCTAATCCATATATTTCCCGAGAGCGCACGACCTAAATCTTCCGAGTGACATCGGCTGCTTTTCCACTACTGTATTCTACTGTATGCTGCTCGCGAGCTCCTCCGTAACGTCCCAGAATTATTGCTATTCCTAAAGATATCCCCCGCAAAGAGTCAGGAATGGATGTTTTCAGATATAAGGGACCATTTCGTTAAGAAAGAATTGCCCATATGCAAAAAAATTACATATATTTCCATAAAAATATAAATGTCAAATAAATGAGAATTTTAATTATTCAATTTTTAGAATAAAATAAATTTTAAGAGGAATGTGATAGTTAGGATCTGATTTTATGAGAAATTCCGCGTGTAATTTTTCAATCGGCTATCCATGTATCGTCCATGTTAGAATAACCAGTTCATTGGTAATGACCAAATATTTTTTTACGACAATTTCGAAAGTAAAAGTTAGGTATCAATTTTTTCGCCTTCGGGAAAAATATTATAGGTTTATAAACCTGTTGTGGGCGTAAAAAGAGATAATATTTTATCAGTTTGTCTATCAGGGGGAACTAAAATAATAATCGATTTTAAGGAGACATGATAATGAGAGAAATGAAGATCTACCAGGAAACGCCAAGCGATGCTAAATTTCCACAGAAATTTCTGTGACACTTTAGCATAGTTTTACAAATTTCTGTGGAAATTAAGCATGTTATTTTAACCATTTATGTTATGGAGTTCCACAAAGTCACGGCTGATCACATCGATTTAACCAAGCGTTTTGTTTGGCTTTTATTATCACATACAACAGTTTGGCGTCCCTATTGTAGGTGATAGATATTTGTGCATCTTTCTTTAGTGCATGTATGTGAACAGTTTTGCGTCGACATATTTCTTTCCGAACCGAGTAAAACTGTCGCACGGTATCACGTCACAGATTGCCCGATGATTGGATTGCCAGGAAGATTTTCTTTCCTGTGGAGTCCTTTGGTAGTGTATAAAATATTTCTAAGCCTGTCACTTTTGAATTCAAGAGGAAAGTGACCCATGCGGATGAGGATATTGTATTAAATCTTACACTGAACCTTCGACCGGAAGTGTGACGAAGCAAGAATTGGAAGGTTTGGAGCCAATAAAATGTGAAGGGACATCTTCTAATTCGGTTAGGGAAGATAATGTGAAGGGAGAACGCGACCGGCTGAGACGTATAAGATTTCCCCTAGCACAAGCCTAATAGAAATAGAGCCGTAATTTGGCAGGAAAAGGGTGTCGACTCAGGATTAAGGGATTCTTCTGAAGTAGGACGTCATGATGGAATGGACAAAAGACGGAAGAGGGATATTGGTAATTTATCTTCCGCAATAAGGGCTCGTCTCCGAAATGATTTTCTTCCGGTCTCCAACTTGAAGGAAGCTTTCGCTTTCCTTCCACCGGAAAAAGGAGAAAGACCGCTAAAGCAGCATGAATTCAATGTAGGACTGAAAAATTCCATACGATAAAATTCAAATTCAATGCTGACAGCCTGATCTAATATGATGAGAGTTTTTCGAGCCAGATAAACTCTGCATTTTCTTATTTTCTATTCGTATACCAACAAGTAAGTTCTTTATGAAATTCAATACCACTAGTATCTCACAAAGTTCCTTCTCGGCTTATATGAATGCTTAAAATTCTATATAAAAAAATGTATAAGACATCTGTAAACTCAGATTTTCCTTTCTTCCTGTAACCATTCATCCAATTCATATTAATCGTCACCACGTCATTAAACAGGTCCATTGATGCCTCACTATCGTTCATATTATCACAGCCTGGAATAATATTGACAAGTCTTACAAGACTGCTTGCATATTGCATTCATATAGGTGATGCATTTCAGCTACACCCACTATGTCATTCCCCAATTTGGCTTACAACGTGCATTACCCTGCCCTAAAATACCCTACCCGCTAAATATTTAAAATATTCTTAAATATTCTTAATTGTTTTGGCCAGGCGTTGAACCCAAGACCATAACGGAAAATATAATTGCCCTTTACTTCAAAGAAGCACCTATATGAAAAATATCTTTTATTTTCAAGCATCTATTGCTCCGGAAAGTACTCTAAATCAATCCCCAAATATTCGCACAATGCATACTTTGGGGAAAAATCAGTAATTTGTGACTTTTAGGATCGAACATATGATAGCTAGGATCGATATCTTACTTTTCCTCTGGGTTTCCCATTTGGGTTCATACAGCAAATAGACTGAGCCAATCACACTTGTGGTTTATGAGAATCCGTATTTTATATGTAGCAGTATGATAAATACTAAATAACCTACTAGACACATATATGAATGAATTCTTACCAAAAATAAAGAATGTCTGGAAGGTATGAAGATGAAATTTGATGGCCAAATATATCTTATTGGAAAAAATGAGAGAAAATGTTTTCCTAGATGAAAAATTTTGCAATATACTTGGTAATGCACGCGTATGACGTGGTTCCCTAATTCCGATTTTCAACGGAACATTTTGCATAACTTAAGGTATGGTGGTTTCAATGGTCGGACACGTGTCTATTAAATTTAAAGCAAGCAATATACCCTGAAAGTCTTGAGCTCATCCGTGCTACGCAGAGGTGGTACTTCCCTTGTGAGATAAACGAATGCGAAAGATAAATTCTCCTTTATCCGGTACCAAAAACCAAAGAAAAATGTTCCATTCATCAAGATGTGGTAGCTGTCAAGTTTACTTACGGTAAACGATACAGACTCAGGGCTAACCTTGTGGTAATTATTAATATTAAACATATTAAAACGCTCCATTAGAGTGAACTTTTTACTATACCACAGAAAAACAACCTACACACGACCATGGTTTCGTAGCATGGCTACATCATCAGGTGACAAAAAGGAATCCTCTCATTGGCTGATTCTACATTTGGCTTTGTATATATTCAGTGTCATGTTTCCTTTTTGTCACCTGATGATGTAGCCATGCTACGAAACCATGGTCGTGTGTAGGTTGTTTTTCTGTGGTATAGTAAAAAGTTCACTCTAATGGAGCGTTGTAATATGTTTACTTACGGTACGCCGAAATGCCACGGCACACCGCTAGGGAACGGTGTTCTCGACTCGCAAGCTATTTTATGATGGAGTCGCAAGCCAAACAGATCAACAAAGTATGATTACTCGCAATGATCTTACTATAAGGCTAACCACACGTTTTGGGATGGATATGTTCGCTTTTGTTGTCGCGCTAAGAAATCTCTTAAATCCGCTCTCTCTCTCGTAATCATTTCTCGATCTCGAAGGGATTGCGGACGCCTGATGAGAATCTCATTACCACGCACACTCTCCGGCCTTGGCGTCTCATCTCCCGCAATCTCATTCCCAATGATATTCGCCCTTTGCAGGGAAAGGACCAATGGGAGCCTTCAATTCTCCGTCCGGAGAAAACGACCGAAGGAGGGATTTTCGAGTAGACCATTTAGTCTAGAAAGGAGTCCCTTCGAGATAGAAAAGAGTTTGGGGCGAAAAGATGGACGAGGTTAGGAGAAAATGACTCAACATTGCGAAAGACAGAATGGATTTTGGAATTTTAATGACGGCTAGACGAAAACCCACTAGCTTATGGAAGATAGAACACAACTCTGATTATGAATGCTTCTTTAACAATCGATTGGAGTAAAACCTCTGCCCAATATACTTATCAGGATAACAGGGTTTTGCGAGAAAATGATGACTATGTTTCGAAATACCTTACAGAAGCATTTCATGTTACGTTGATTTCCTGATGAGATTCAGAGGAATTTTCATTCAGCGGAGAAATTGAGTCAATCTAAAATCAATATTTGTCTCCATATTTAATATGGTTTAAGGTTTTTTACGGTGTTTTTGTTAACGGTGGTTTTTATACTAATAACGAGTAAGAGTTAATCATTATCAAACAATTAAGGAAGCTGGCGAAGGTGAATATAAAGCAGTGGATGATCTAAGAGAAAGGACATTTTTTTTAGCTAATGATAAAATAAGCATTCTCCAACTTCAAACGTTAAAAATTTCTGTGAAGTTGTTGCTGTAATTCCATGAATAGCGATACTTATGAAAGTAATAGAGACTTGGCAAAAGATTCTAGAGCAGTTATTTCACATCAGAGATACTCTTGTATTCTTAATTTCAAAATATTTCCCTATGAAAAATAACCCCTGTTCACGATCTTACTTCATTGGAACTATTTGGGAGAAGCGTTAACCGAAACAGAATTTACGGCTTATTAAAGAAAAAACTCTATAAGGCTGTAACTTGTGCCCGGGTTATAGTTTTTTTAAACAAAAGGTAAAACGTGAAAAAACATTTTTTAAATGCTACAAAAAACGGTAAGCATTACCAAAAAGCATGGCATAGAATGGGAATAGGGCAAATATATTAATCTTCAGCAAACTAATTTATCATCAATGTACAGTCATTTCCTAATAGCCTTTAAATGGTATTCAAATGAACTTCAGGTGATATAGCATAAATAATTTTATGTGCCGACTTTCAGTGTCTCTACTATTTGGGAAATGGGTAGAAATTTGTGTTAGCCTACAGGAACGATTAATTCATTTCCATTTTCAGCAACACAATTTGAATGTGCTAACTACGAGTAGTTTATTGAGCCCAAAGTTCAAAGATTTGCCTGAGAAACACAGCTGTGCACACAGTAGAAGGAAAAGGAATGAAAACAGAACTGTAATGCAAATAGTCCGCGTCGAAAGAGTTAGTAAAAGGTGTGGCATTGAATTGTTTGTAATTTAAATGGAAATATTTCCAGCCACTCGAAAACGAAGAGTAAATAAATTTCTGGAGAAAGCATTGTCAGACGCGTTGAAATATCTTTGACGGAACGAAAGTTTCCAAGCTGAAATTGAGCACGTGAAATGGCCGGAGAGAATTCACTATTTCCTATAATTCAAACGAATAAATTTGTGAGAAATGTATTATCCGCCAGAACGTCTCGGCGCATGTTTTAGTATATTATCATTTGGATTTTATATGATATTACTTATTTAGAAATAAGTAATGAGTTTTTGAGTGTTAAATGGAAGCGATTTATTATCGAAATCCTGCAACCACGCCTGCCGACTTCATCTCAGAATAACACTCCATTTCCTTAAGAAGGAATTCGGTAAAGATGATAAATCTAATAAGAAAGAAGAAAATGGAGATATTGAGAGAAAGAGAGGTATCCCCAAGTTTAAATTCTAGGCCTGACAATTACCACCCAATGTATTCGCCTCGCCCAGTATATCAAAATAGAAAAAAAGTACGTTTCTCATCAAAAGGAAGCATAACAAAGGTGAATATATTGCAGTATGTACTTCAATCTGCCATTTGAAAATTCCGCATGGATAAATGCCGGTAGGACAACAATGTTTTAACGAACCACAATGTAGTTAGCTTAACGAACCTCAAAAGAGAATATTAGGCGTTAATGGCGTCTGAGAGCTTATCCTATAAAATGTGCTACAGAGACGATGAAACTCCGTCTTTTTTCCAAAATAGGTACAACCAGAAAATAGGTACAACAGAAAATTAGGTACACCTTATTATCAGGTGCAGCACGCTTGTGAAACCGGTCGTGTATTAAATACGTATGGAAAAAAACGGTTTCATCGTCTGTTACTTAAAACCAATATTAAATGGACAGATGTTAGCATTTATTCCACTTTCTATCTTTCCCTTAAATTCGGAACACTTGTTTTAGAAAAGCCACTCTAAACAAATGACGTCGTATTAATCTGGATATCCTCAACCCCTTCAAAACGTCTCTTTAGGAGATTTCTTTGATCTTCGGGTAAAGGGAAAATTCATTGAGGGCAAGGTCAGGCAGCAGGGAGTGAAAAGTAAAAGTTATTTATTTCCCTGTGTCACATTCCTGGAAAATGAGTTCGCGAACTTAATTTCCTCACCTCCAATTTTGGAAAATAGTGATTAATAAAAGTAGAGTAACTGTACGACCAGCCGTTGCCTCTAGATTCTGAATGAACTTCCTCTCCTCTCAAGCGAACATGAAGTCTCTCCTGGCTCAATAATCGATCATTTGATTTCCGGGCGAGTTTGCGAACTAAATTGTAAGACCTCATGAGGGCGAACGTAGACCAAAAAATGGTATACGTAAAAAGAATGCTACAGTGCAAAGGAGGCAGAAAATGAGATGGAAGGGAGAGATACTTACGATGCGAACACGGTTCGAATTTTCATTTTAATTTCCGGAGAGCGACATCTCGGGAGCCGCGGCGAGCGCAGAAGCTTCGGAACGGATGTCCATAAACGTCGACATTCCCAAAGCCACTGTCCCCATTCCATCTTCTGCCACACCTTTTTTACTTTCCTTTCTCCCGTCCTATCTCCCTTCATTCTTCTCCCTTTTTATACAATCGTCTCTGCCAATCTTTCCTTCACCTACGTCCCCTCTGAGGGACTTCCTTTTTTCTCCGTCCCTCCTTTTCCCGATCTCCATTTTAAAGTCCGTATCCCCTCACAGCGGCGTCGTTTTCTTCTTCCCTCGCTCATCTGTATTCTCTTCAACACTCTCGTTTTTCATTTCTTAAGTCTGTGGACCTGAAGGTGAAGTGAGAGAATGGTATGGCTTACTGCGTTAGGACATAACGTGAGAACATGATTCTTGAGGATGCATCAATGCTAATAATTTTACATTTAAGTTATTTAATCGCTGTAATTTTAAATATTATGGATTTTGAGTATATTCTTTTAGGAGTCCTTAATGGCAGGAACGTTTGTGCTTGGTTGGGTGGTACGTATCCCGTATATACTCTTGTGTAGGTGGATCTCCTGTATGGGTCGAGTTTTTACTTCAAATTTGTTTCTTACATATCTTGTGTATAAGTCGACCTTTGTTTTTTCGAAAATATTAAATAATATATAGCTGCTTCAAGTGGATCAATTTTAATTATATCGTGTGGACTTATAAAAAAAGTATATTTTCGTGTAATAAGGACTAAAAGAGATGTGATGAAATATAATCAATGTTGAGGTTTTGTAGAAGTTTCTTGTGTAGAATTCACAACTCAAATAAAATCTTTTCTCTATGTTACTATAAATATGAGGGTCGTTCAGGTCACTCCGTATCACCAATTATTCAATCGATATATAATTATGTGTCATTTATTAAAATAATAACATAATTTTCGAGTAAATAAACGAGTACGTGTTACAAAAAAATACATCACCTAAAGATGATTTGCGAACTTTTTATTTCGAAACGGGCAGAACTTTCTGGATGACCCTCGTACTTCTCTTGAGTATAGGTCGACGATAGAGTTTTTTCATTGAAATATTGTATTTAAAGGTCGACCAATACACGGGTATATAAGGTAGTTTCAGATATTACTATACTAATATAATACTATTTTAGTGTTGCCACCGAATTTCTTTTGATACCTTTAAGGCAATATACGTACGTCTGGAGTTAATGGAGATAGGATTGAAATTTGATTTAATAGACTTCCTCAGTCTTTACTTCGAGGATCTAGCAACACCATTCATCGTGAAAGGAATTGCCCAGAGTACTTCGGTTTCCCCCAATTTTCTGTCTCTGTGGCCTGTGCATATCCTTTCACGATTAATGAAATAATTTTGTTTTAAGCTGCAAAATTTCTAGTATTTATAAAAATTCTCATGAGGTTTCCCTGTCCTCAGTCTTATAATTTAGATACGGTCTGTCATAAAAGAATGTGTAAATAATATGAGTATCGGTGAATTGAGTAAAACAATTGTTTCTAGTGAAAGTTCTTTCACCTAACCACGAAATGAACTATGGCAGTTTGACCTTGATAAATATGACCAAAGGGAAGTTAGTTCTAGGAATGTTTAAATCAAACATCTTAAAAGAAGTGTGTAATTGGAAATCTAAACTGATTCATAGCTTAAGCCGCAAAATAGAACATTTTTATCGTCAGATACTTAAAGTTTAGGCTAAGGATCGCGCTATGCCATTGAATAATTCTTTGAATATGTTTTTTATCGACTAATGAAATTTTTCTCTTTCTTTGTAGGTGAGTTTCCACTGATGATTCAATATCCATATGGTAGAAGAAATAGAAAAGTGAGTAAAATGTACTTTTAAGTATGCGATATTTATTCTGCCTGTCTCGCAACCACCAAGCATTTTAGGTTATCGTAAATGCATACAGTTTCAGTTTTTCGAAAGTATTTGAGCTAACCCTCTATCATCGATTGGACTGGCGGATAATTGGACTACACTTAACTCTATCATCGAAGTAAATGTATTTAAAAAATCGAGGGAGTATGCTACAAATTACCTCGAATTTCACTGTCTTAATTGTTTGGGATGCGAGCAGATTCCGGAACCTTTCATGGGTACCTCCTATATTTAATATTGTTCTTCTTACATTTGGGTGCTCTGGCATTTCAAAATACATATATGATTATTTTACATTTGAGAAAAGATTCAAACTAGAAAAAATAGATAATGTTTCTATGAATAAGAATAATTTAGTCGATTTTAACTTCTGCACTAAATATTTTGCTTCATTTTTAGCAATGCCATCAATGTGTGTAATGTTAGAATCGGGATTATGAACTGTAGGTAGAGGCTGAAAACAATTTTGTAAGCTGTCATTGAACATAGATACTTAATTTCAGCGCATAAGTTACGTAGAATACACTTTTAATATTTAATTGAACGGAATGTTAAGTAAGCAGTATTATAAAGATCGAAAGATATTAAATAACCAAAATGAAGGTTAGAGTGAATATATCATATAATATTAAAATTGTTATAAAAAGCTTTGGTATCATGGTTTTGGCATTGGCAATCTTTGTCGAGAACCACAGGAGAACTGAGAGTAGGATTCCCTCCGAAGTCTCTGTAATGGAAATTGCATGAGGAAAATATGTTAGAATCTTTAAAATCACAGACGTGGTATCAAGCAAAAACTCTCTGGGTTTGAAAGGTAAATCCAATTAATAAACTCAATTGACTTGCGAGTAACCTTGTGGTATTCCATAGCAAAAGAGAAAAAACAGGGAAACTTTTCTTGAGAAAAGTTTTTTCTTCTTCGTAGATCCAATTGTTACCTAAGGTTCTTAATTGCGTTGGGTTGGGGTTACGCAAACTAACTGAAGAAAATTAAATGACTTTCATCCATCAGGCAGGAGGAAGCTAACGTTTCTTTTGCATATATTTACGTGAAGGAATTTACGCAATGGGCCAAGACAAGTGATCGGTGAAAGTGTGGATTATTGCTGAAAAAATTAGATAAAATAGCTTATATTTATCATATATTAATACATCTCATATTATAAGATTACTGCGCATGTACGTAGTAAGCTAAGAATAAGAGTACGAATAAGTATTTAAATAAGAGAATTAGATGATTATAAAAATCTAAAATAAATCTCTTACCATATATATTTAAGCTTTTAATTTCACTCGGATCAAAATTTCTTCTCAATGTTTTAAATAAAACGCGCACGAGCTCAGATAATTTCCTAAAGAATTCTTAAAGCGAAGTATACATTTATGTATTTTTCAAGAGGAGATAAATTCCGCAGAAACAACCCGTATTACTTATTTATTTATTTAATATATCGTTGCAAGTTGGTCGATGGACCAGGTGGCAATGGTCAAGGGGGACAAAATAATAGTGACATCTGCCCGGCATTCGCCCAAAGACGGGCGAATAAATACATTATCATTTTTAACAGCAAATGTTTAAAAAAATTGTTTTGTTTTTCATATTCATGTTTATTTCTCCTTCTATATTTAATATTGATACCTATTTCTGCTGAGCAATTTTTTGTATTTTTTTTTATTTTTGTACTTTTTTCTGCTCCGTGGGAAAATTCCGGAGGAATTTATAAATTATCATTATATAATATTATTCAAAAGCGCTAAGAGAAGTGAATTGGACATTTCCTAGGCACAATGTCACTTGAGCTTGCTTGTCACGAGTTTCCTCTGATTCTCATTATCTTTAATTTTGACCTTCCAATTACCAGCCCTTCATTTGTTCCCCTCCACCCTTGTATGTCTTCCGCCCTTTTCCTTCATTTCCATTCTTATTCCTCCGTTTTCCGACATCCCAAACCATTTTCCTAATGCCCGCGAACCCAACCTCCTCCACCGCCGTTGATATTGGTAACCTTACGATCGGTTTCAGTTCGGCCTCATTTATATAGATCGGAAGCACACTGCGGTCGGGGATATTAGATCGAACACCTTGCTGCGGCTAAAATCGATTGATCAAGCTCCTTGTGGGAGCAGAGAATCTGATTAAATATTTAAAGGGAACTCATTGATGATCCTTTCCCTGCCATATCCTCCCTTTTGAGCCAAACGTCGATGAGGTTTGACCAAGTTTCATTTCGGATCCACATATTGGATTCGAATACCTCATGCTTCTCTGTTCGATTAAAGATGAAATTCCGACCAGAGGAAAAGGTAATTTTCCTATTCTTTTATTATAGCTACTTAATACCACCATCCGAATTTAAATATTGACGTAAAGTCTTAGGGATAGAAAATATTGACGATGAAATAATTGTTCTTGGCCAATGATTAATATTATTAACTAAAAAGAGAGCGTTTAATATTTTAAAAGATGAAGATTTCCGCAAGAAAAAAATGTATGTATATTTAAATTATATGTATCAATCTCCTTCTTCCAGAAGTATGTTTTCTGGTTTTAATACTTATAATTTAATCTCCCCTCAACATTTTTGCATTACATCAATATCAATCATTCTCCAATTTTATTCATTATTTGCCCATTCTATTGCTGTTATGGATCTGGGACGAATTAATGCCTTACTATCTCTATTACTATACTTTTTCTACTCGATGGAATGGAATTAGTAAGTACGCATATTACCACGTAACTTTATCCTTCCATATCTTTTTCCACCAATTGTATGTAATGAGATAGTGATTTGCTCTCTTTCCCGCGGAATCTGTTTAAAAATCTCACAGTTTATTTTTTCATTGAATACATCAAATTTGGAATGAAATATCAATTTTCATAAACATGTTAATGCTCTCCCGGTTGAAAAAGTAATACGCCGCATGTCGACAAAAATTTTAGGTGTCGCTCTCTTGAATATGTGACCCAAATAGGAAAATTTACAAATCATTACTTTTTGCCGTTAAAATTACATTTTATGACGATATCGGGTTATTTTCAGCAAATACATTACGCGCATCCTTGAAAACCACTCATTTCGGTAGCGCACTCAGCATGAGAGAGATAAAGCAGGAACCCTGAAAAATCTCGATGATAATTTAATGATATTGTAGTGGCTGGCAGATAATGTTTTCAGATTCAGCATTGTAATGTTTAATTCATTGTGTTATATTGTATATAATTAATTATTGTGTGTGAACTGACCTGATGTTGTAACTAACTCATTTTCATGTTTAATTGATTTATATATATATACACACTACTACCAGACTTCTGTCTAACTTCGGTGGAAACCTGTAAATTTATAAATAAAGGTGGTTAACATTTCACTTAGAGGTGTGCGCCCTAAAACACATGGTTAAGCATATATGGAAAACAGCGACCTGAGGAGACCTGGGTTCGAGTCCCAGTCATGTCACTATTTTTACATCTGTTTATGCTTGCTCACTCTATTCTTTACTGGACGAATCTCTTTCGCCCTATTTCGTTCCACGTCAAAGGTATTATAAAAATACCGCCGCTGAAAGCAACTGCACACTCAGCGATCTCCCGCCAATGAAAAAAGGGAAAGGAAATCGCGGCATCATCTCCTCGGCCTTTTTATTTTCAATCTTAGCAAAATCTCCCATACACAGCACCCCAAATGTTTTATTTTTATTTTACCGTCGTCTATCTCCCGGGCCTTCTCCAAATACCCTCATGAGCGGCGGTGCGGTCGACCGCATCCCGCGTCGAGGAAATTTCCCCCGCTGGGAAGGCAGCCCTTCACTTTCGCACAGTCTCACCCGATCTATACAATCCACGACTCTCGTCCTGCTAATCTTTACATGAGTGAAATCGCCTAAATATTTTCGACGGTTTCTCTCTATGCGTCATTCATTGTTGGTATTTCAGTCAGAGGGTTGCTACAAGGCAGCCCTTCGTTCAGTTTTCCGATCTCTTTTTTCTCTGCTCTTCCGTAAGTGTAGCGATATGTTGGCTAAAGAAAAAGTCTGATGGCGAATATTTCCGAGAACGAAGACTTAACTCCGTGTTTCTCGGATTAGCGTACCAAACTAGGATTCGGATAAGGAATGTTCTGATGCACCGCAAGAGTACGCACGCAAAACAAAATCTCAACGGATAAAAGAAACTGGATTTTCCCATGTTTGCATTGAAGTAAATGAATGCAGTAGCTTTTTGCAGTAGCTTTTTCACTGGGTGCGCGTGTACAATTTGGAATTTAAATACGTGTGGGGTATTATATTTTGCTTGATGAATCTGAATATGGTACGAATCATCATCTTTAACAGAGATATCAATATATTTTCCAAGAGATTCTTGTCAAAACTGCTCATATCCTCTCTCTTCCGTATACTAGTATAACTTTTACTTGTGCTGGTTTATTTATTATACTTTCTTAATCTTCACTAGGAATTCACTAATCTCAATAAAATTATTGATAGCATCCACTCCAAGCTGTGATTCTAAAGCAATACTTCTACAGTTTCGTTTTCCTATGATTAATGTCTTAGCAACAGCAAACCACACCACAACGTATTGCTTAAATATAAGTATTGAAGATTTTGATCTGAACGAGATATATCTCGTATATCTTTGCGCAAGATTAACTTGATCTACAGATAGTCTTTTTATATGAGGTATGAAAACTCCATACAGATGTTGCCCTAACATAAACCTTTTATGTACGTTGCGGGAATCCTCTGAAACTACTACGCTATAGCGTAGTAGGTACCGCGCTCACCTTTGGATGAAGAGGTCACGTGCTCGATTCCAGGTGGGGGCCTATATGTGCAAATTCCTCAGCTGTTGAAATACTTTTAATGATACTTCTACTGCGAGAATTCTCTGGCCTAGAAACTCCCAAAGACTATTGGCTGAAAAAAATCAAAAATGTAAACTGCGAATGCAAAATTCATTCCACGAACACGCTCATATTTACATCTACATTTACATTAGTACGCCGCAAGCCACCGTATGATGTATGGAAGGGAGTGTGAAAACACCTAACCTATTAATAAGGTACATTCCAAGGTAGGTAGGTATTCCTAATGCTATCAAGAAATAGAGACAAGCTTTCTGTTCTCGCTTTAATCTCGCGAAATCTCTTCGTTGTCTGGATTCGGAATCGCTCGCTGAGAATGGGAATCACGTTATCTAGTATTTCGTCATGCAAATCAGTACTCAAAAATTTCTGGAATAAATGTTGCCAAAACTCGGTACCTATATTTTTACAAAGAAATTGTGCCTAAAAGTTCTTTTTATTTCCACCGAAGGATTATAATATACATTTCAGGCTCGGGTGATGATGGAACGAATTTCGTGCTAGAGATGCTCAAACGCCGTCCCAGATTGTGAGCCGCAATTTCGCCATGTATCCCGTGCGCAAAAGCGCTAACTACTCTGCCATACAGCGCCCAACCTGTACCTCTCTTTGGCACGTAAAAATTCTGCCGACTCGGTTCTTTTCGAGTTGGCGCCTTCATCCTCTTTTCCGCGAAAACCGCGGTGTTTTTTCCTCGTTGGGGCCGCCCCATTCACACATCACACATTAAGCCTCTCTCCTCTGCCCTCCAAAACACGCGCGCGGCCTTCTTTCTGACTCGTAATCATATCCGATCCTCTCCAGCAGTCAGCAAAACTAGTTTTTCTTGCCGCTTTTCTGCCCGGGTTTCATCCCGTTGCGATCGTGGTCGGATTAGCGACCACTTCTTTCCCCTGCACCACGGCCGTGCGTTGGTGTTCCTTTTGTATTCGACGCCAGAGGCTATCTTCGCCCGTTTTTACGGCCCTTTTTCCAAGGTGAACTGATTTTATTTTTCTCCCGGTGGTCAGGAATTGGAGATGGCTATGAATTTTGCAAAGGCTATTGCTTTCCTCTGTAGCGTGATTCACGCGCCGTCATCACCATACTGAAATTATATTTCAAGACTTTTCCAACGAATGTTTAACTCAATCAGTTCTCGTATTTCCAAGGTCGTATTTTCGTAATATTTTTCTAAATCGTTTTTAAAATGACCCTTAATTTCTGAAAATATTGACGCATTAACGTAGCCATGGCGGAAATTTGTTATTATCTTTTAAATTGACTTACCAGACTGTTTATTCATGCATCTTATATATAAGTTTATCGTACATGTCGCTAATAAAGCTTGGTCCTCGTCAATATTTCTGATGCTCCGGTTTGATGAAAATGCTCTGAGAAATGATACAATGTAAGATACAGAGTTTAAAATTATATAAATAATTTAAAAATGAACTTTCATACAGTAGAGACGCAGCACACATTTAGGGCCTTAAAAGGACGTGAAATTAACTCAGACTATTCCGGGCAACGTCCCTGTTTTTACCCAACTCAGAAGTCCTGGTGTTTTACTATCAGAATATGGTACCTCTACTTATATGACACTAGTTATTTGTGTCATTGCATTCAAGTTCTGATTTACGTTTTCGAACTGCGAGTGAGTACATATTTTCCGTTAACTTTCTATGATTGCCAGGAACTAAAATCTCTTTAAATTTAAAATCTTCGTAGTTTTGCGAAAGTTTCCTTCCCCTTTTCTTGAAGCCGTGCCTATCTTAAAAAATATTAAGATTTATCTAGCCTCAAATCCATTTTATTCTTCGCATTAAAATTTAACTAGCCATCTTTTACTTTTTGAACCCCTAGAGATATTGGTTATGGTTAGGGTGGGATACTATACTACTACTATAAGAATATTTTCGCATACCTTTTTGTAGCTCATTGCCTCCAACTGAGTCTTCGAATTCTAACTAGGCTAATATTACGCTCAACGTTCCACCATGTATATTTTCAAATGGCATTCCTTCTGATTAATGTCACTTAATCATGTCATAGTCACAATGCCGTAACTGTAAATGATAGTCACGTCATGTAATTCCATTTTGTGCTGATACCAAAGTACTCAGAGTTTACAGTATTTATAAATCTTAATATCTCTCTATAAGATACCTCAAAGATCGATTACCTCAAAATGAAGCAAGCAGGTAAAGCCGCAAGTGATGAATCAGGAAGGGAAGAGGCAAAGGAAAGAGAGCATGACTTTGAATGAATTTCGAAGGCACCGTTGAAATAAAGGGAGGGAAGAGGTATTTTTTTAGGCCAAAAGGAAGGAAACGCTGACTGAACGAAAGGGAAGCTGAATAAGGAGGAAAAGGCGATAGATAAAAGGGAATGGAAATTAAATAAAGGGTCGGAAATATGTCAGGAGGGAAAATTCAAATGAGTTCAAAGATAAGCTACACTTATATGCATCTGATCTAGAAAATGTTGGCTCCCATCCAAGTTTTTCAGGGTCTTTAATAAACTCCGTACCTTAAATTCCTACAGAAAACTCTCGCTTTTGATGTAATTTCGGTATTCTTTCCCACCGAATTCAAAAGTGATGCTCTAAATTACACTTCATTTGGAATATGGTATATATTCTCTCATAATCTTCGTTGGTAAATTATTTAAGAGCTTCAAGAGATATATAGAAAATAAATTTTAATCATGTTTCTATGAATAAGAATAATTTAGTCGATTTTAACTTCTGCACTAAATATTTTGCTTCATTTTTAGCAATGCCATCAATGTGTGTAATGTTAGAATCGGGATTATGAACTGTAGGTAGAGGCTGAAAACAATTTTGTAAGCTGTCATTGAACATAGATACTTAATTTCAGCGCATAAGTTACGTAGAATACACTTTTAATATTTAATTGAACGGAATGTTAAGTAAGCAGTATTATAAAGATCGAAAGATATTAAATAACCAAAATGAAGGTTAGAGTGAATATATCATATAATATTAAAATTGTTATAAAAAGCTTTGGTATCATGGTTTTGGCATTGGCAATCTTTGTCGAGAACCACAGGAGAACTGAGAGTAGGATTCCCTCCGAAGTCTCTGTAATGGAAATTGCATGAGGAAAATATGTTAGAATCTTTAAAATCACAGACGTGGTATCAAGCAAAAACTCTCTGGGTTTGAAAGGTAAATCCAATTAATAAACTCAATTGACTTGCGAGTAACCTTGTGGTATTCCATAGCAAAAGAGAAAAAACAGGGAAACTTTTCTTGAGAAAAGTTTTTTCTTCTTCGTAGATCCAATTGTTACCTAAGGTTCTTAATTGCGTTGGGTTGGGGTTACGCAAACTAACTGAAGAAAATTAAATGACTTTCATCCATCAGGCAGGAGGAAGCTAACGTTTCTTTTGCATATATTTACGTGAAGGAATTTACGCAATGGGCCAAGACAAGTGATCGGTGAAAGTGTGGATTATTGCTGAAAAAATTAGATAAAATAGCTTATATTTATCATATATTAATACATCTCATATTATAAGATTACTGCGCATGTACGTAGTAAGCTAAGAATAAGAGTACGAATAAGTATTTAAATAAGAGAATTAGATGATTATAAAAATNAATTAAATACCTCATGTTGATATTCTCAAAAATTCATATTTGCATATAAAAGTCAATCGGAATTACGAAAATAAAAGGGTACTTTTCCTAATAAAAACTTTTTACACGTAACCTATGAAAACTGATAACATATTTCAATATTTATAGTTGTACATATTTGACCAATAATATTTCATATAACATACAAGCATGTTCTATTTGACGTGGAGGAATACTTTCATATGTAATCCCAACAAGTCACGCTTTCGTATATACTGCAATTTTGAAACTGAAACGAATTACGTCAGAAATACTTGAATTTCTGTTTCATTAAGTTTTAGAAACCCTCTGGATATAATTCATCTGTTTGAAGAAAAAGTAAGGTAATTTTTTCAGTATTTTCGTCATCAATGGATTATTATATCTACTAAATAGCACTTTATTAAATTAAAACCAAATAGTTATTAATTTTGCCTCATAACTATTCTTTGTATTACAATTGAAAGTATAAACGGACGTTTTCAATCATTAACAATCGATACCGGTCGCACAGGCATCGTGGAATTTAATTTCAAGGCGAAGAGAAATCAAAATTAAAATATTCCGAAAATTTAAATAATGGCACATCCATATATATTGCTGCATAAGCTACGATTCGCCATCAGATGTATAAGAATCTGGAGATTACGCCGTAAATCATTCAGGAGTGTTAGCGAAGGTGGCGTAATTTACCCGATTTCTGGGTCAAATATCCAGAGTGAAAATACAAAAAAGAGCAGATAAAAAAAGTTGAATTGGAGAGAGATACAAATGATTTATCGGGGAAGAGGGCGGGCAGGGACTGGAGAGGAATGAAGGATCAGCGAAAAAGGAACGCAAAGGGGCAAGAAAAATAATAATCGGGAAACGGAGAATGAAACATAGGCACAAAGATAAATGATTTAATTTTCGCCGCGTTGCCTCCATTATTCCCGAGCATTGATAAAACCAAAGAAACACGAAAACTGAATAAATGTTTAACTTAAACGCATGAGAGGAAGGAAAATTTCACTCCCCGTCAGATACAGCAGCCGTTCGAATCAGTGGAGGCTAGGAAGCTTACAATAGTTGGCGAATTGTTAAAAATGCTGTTTTCTACATGGGTCATGAAACTTACTTGTTTATTTTACTTATGAAAGAAACTAGTTTTCAGAGACGTACTTAGTGTGAAGTCGAATGTCAACATCCGGCTATTTATTCTGTATTTAGTGAGCCATTTCCACTTTATTTCGAAAATCAAGTTGGAAATTTGTACCCACGCAGGCTGAACATGGAAGCTCATCGAGTTGAAAATTAAAACTACTTAAAATATTTAAAAGTAATGCTACCCATAAGGTCTTTAACATTATACGGTCGTATAGCGATCGAAATAAATGAAAGAAATGATGGTGTGAAAATATTTAATTAAGTCCGATTAAAGCTGCATGTATATAACCACACTACATTCTTCTTAACTGAAATAATCTTAATTCTCTAACTACACTACTCGAATCATTCTCATTTCTCGAAAATTCTCTTAAAGATAAAGAATCTCATCATTCAATTTATAATTTTTGTTTATATCTTATGTATTTCTGCTCCATGTTACTGATCTCCCACCGTTGGCAGATGCTTTACTGCTACAGACACATTTTTTCCCTATTCAAAATCCACTTTTAATATAAGAGCATTGACTTTCTCTTCTTTTCCCGTTTTAAGTCTTCTATGATCATTTTGTTTTTTCCTAAGATACAATGTCTATGCTCATATACTCGATACTCATATCTGCAATTAGTACATTTTTTAGCATTTTGCGTATGTTCATGCTTCTCCATATACTGACTAAATTTACTATACTCCAATTCCTTACTAACGAGTTAAGAACGAGACGGGATTAACTCTCATCTTTGCCTAAAATAAAGACGTAAGTGTATATGTGCATAGAAAATGTACTTTTTTATCGCTACTTCTCTTCTCTATTAATCCGTCTCATCTTTTTCCAGTCTTCCTCATTCCACTGTCAAGTAACACCATCCGCACTCTTCTCCATACAAACTGTTTCAGATTCTCAGCGGGAGGCTTCTTTACCCCTCCCATTTCCTGCTTACGAGTTTACTCATTCCTGGTTATTTCAGTTCTCCCGCTACATCTGCATTTTATTTTCTATTTTCTTTCAAAAATTTCAATTACGCAGACCATAAAAAAACTCTTAAATGAATATCACACATATTAAATAATGACCACAAATATTACATTAAGTGTACTTCGTAATTAATCGGAGTATTTATTAATTAATAAATGTAACATTTCTGAAAAACCATGTTTCCGATAAATGCAGTGAAACCTGGCTATCACGGTTCAGTATTGGTTAGGTAAATTACCCATTATGAGATCCGTTCCGTTTTGGATAGATTTCCGCCATATGCAGATTTGAATCACGTTCATGAATATACCAATACTTCAGGACAGCGCCAAGAAATTTTTCCATGATGGTCAACTTCCGGCTGATAAAGGTTCCTTATATACAGGTTTCACTGAACAAGCAAACATTATAAAAATATAAAATCGCATAAGTGTTTCGATATTAGTATGCCAACAATATCAAGTTTACGTACAAAGAGTAAACTATTGTATACCATATATACTATAGCATCTTCCTTGCAGAGCTAGAAAAGAAACAAAAATTGCCGACCTCTTGGCAGAATGGTTAGCATACATGCCTTCAAAGACCAGTTTCCCGGGCTCGAGTCCCATAAAATCGGAGTTTGTCTGACCAGGGCATCTATGTCTCTGTTCTTCCCTTACTGATGTCATTTCTTGTCCAAGAAATGGTTTTTGTTGAGTCAATTGGAATTCACTATATCGACAAATAAACAAATCGAGGGTATCCGCAATTCTAATATTGCACTCGAGTATCTTAATTTCTAAAAACAAAGGATACATCAGAACTTTCTGAGCGCCATTTCTGTTTTGCGAAAGCAGATAGGGCGGCCAAGAATCTCATCTCCTTTATTGCAGATTTTGCCACCATATTTTAATTCCTTCCTCATTTTCCTCCACAATCCCCATTTCCTTCCATCCATTCCCTTCATCTGCAACACCCCTTGCCCTTTCTTTTACTCCTCGCTCCCTCATAACTCCACCCTTTGCTCCATATCATGAAGACCCTGGCAGAGTTCTTTCCGGGATTCCGCCTCTAGCTCCTCATCTCAAACACTCCCACTTTCTCCCTCATTTCCCCCGTCAGGATGCCTTCGATCTGAATTAGAAAATTGTTTCATCTTCCTCAACAATCTCAAGGCGAGACCCAATGAATATTAAAACATTTGCATGTTCCTCTGTCTTCCACTCATATTATGCTCACAATAGATTTATGAGTTATACTGATGATGCGGGTGATTACGGGTTGATTAACGCGTCTCTCACTTTCCCGTACAACTCATCCCAGAATTTCCTCTCGTAGCGATCCGTTTTTGCGGTTGCTTTTCTTCAAGAATAACCGCCTTTTGAAACAGCCAAGCTTTTGTGCACTTCTGCACGAATCCGTCTTTGAATATCCCCGACTAATTATTTACAGAGAGGTTTTCATCTGAAATGAGTGTTTGATACCCTTATTATGGTCTCCTATATCTACAAACAAACACGTACCCGGCGACCCGGATTTAGGTGTGGTAAAGGATGGGCGTACTTTAAGAATGTTACTCTAATCTGGTACTGTTGTGTACCATCATCGGAAAAAAATGAATTTTTAAAGAGGGTAGTCGCGAATATTCCCCTAACATATCTTACAGTACCTGATGGGCCAATATAGAAGGATTGTTTCAAGATATCTCCCCGTATTTCCAGAATGCGTTAGATCCTGTCTAGATAAACATATAGGGTTCATGCCATCAGAAAAAATCTGGAAAAACACATCGGAATTTGTGATTGTGATCCGAGGGATGAAATGAATGCTCAAGAACTCGATAAAGTGCAACGGAAGACGATACGCTATGTTAAAAAGTATTACAATAGAAAAGCAAACGTTACGCTAACACTGTCAGACGAAGCTTCGGAATCCTTGAAATCGTATGTTTGCTGCGATTGTTTGATAAGTTCAGAGGAGATACATTTGCGGAAGACACAATCAGTATTAAACGACCCCCATGCTACTTCTACCGATTCGATAGTTCGATGTCAGAGTAATAAATGCAAGGACAAGTCGTTTTAGTAACTCATTATTTCCGTGAACGATACGCAACAAAAATTAGCTAAAGGGGTAACTAGAACGCTTTGTGTTTATACCCTCTGCCACACGCCCAAAGGCGTCTTGTAGGGTATATATGTATATACAGATACAGCGCAGAATGTGAACAGAGCCAGGAATTTTTGGCCAAAATAATTTCTTGTTGTTGATATACTGTTGCCTCATCTTGAATTTGTTTTGAATCTGCTGAAATCAATTTAGGTTCAAGTGGCATTTCGTTGTACGTTCACACTGTTTTTACGCAAAGATCGTAGTGAGGGACAATTTTTATATGCATATTACTGTTCTTACTAAATAATTCAAGCGATGTCTAGTGGAATTCATTCATGTTTAATCCAAAGAGAAACAAAACCTGAGTTCATCCTCAAAACAAAATCAAAATTATTGAAACATGTAGTGATTTTAGTCAGTATTTTTGTGTGGGTGTATTTTTTGTTTTTCTTTGGATTAAAGGAAAATTACATCATGTGACATCTGGAAACTGCTGAGCAAAATACATACCCTCGAATTCCTCCTCGAGATTTTGGAGAGCGAATCATGAATATCGAGATTCTGGTTGCAGGGAAACGAAAATTATTTGCGGAATTTTAGCGATGAAATCTACTAAAATTTTCTCGTATAAAAAAGTGGGGTAATTTTGCTAAATGACGCCTCTTCCATAATTTATTAGCTTGTACAAAAGCAACAACAGTACAAATACTTTCTCGAATAAATTTTCTTTATTTTTTCATCTTTTAAAGTTAGACACATACCTTCCGGCAATGTTTCCTCTTTATATTACGTACATATGCGTATTTTTGCTTCATCACGTTTTCCTCATTGCATTGGTCTTGCTTTGCTTGGGACGCAGAGGAAATGGAGAGGTGTAAAGCAACTGCAAGGGGAAAAGTATCACGGGGAACTGGTAGGATTTCTATGCGCTTCATGAAACATATTTATCGGTTGCCGATAGCAGTGATGCGTTCAAGGGCGAAATAGCCGAGCCCATCTATCATATTTACAAATTCATGATGCTCGTGGCGGCGTGGACGGATAGCCTATGAATGATGGTCCGAGGACGAAAAAATCTTGGACTACCCAGACTTCACCGTGATACTCTCTCTATGTCGAATTTTCAAAAGGAAAAAAAAGAATCTTCTGAAAACTTATGAAAAATTGATTTTCAGATTTTCGTAAATATGCAAATGTTTTCGTCGATATTTGCTGAGGCACTTTTAGAGGATCGGAAATGATTTATTTCCTGTGAAATGCAGATGTTCATTTTCGTGGGATATCCGTATTGTTCCACTTAAACCGTTCTCACAGTAACAATTCACGCAAATATAGGTTGAAGTGCTGTAGTATTGTTAAAAGGGCTTGGACAGCTTAGGTCGTATTGACTCCCTCCAGGAAACGAACCCGGGACTGCTTTCACGAAAACCGAACGCGTGATCAATTTGGCTATCCGGGAACCCAAGTGTAAGTATAGTCGAAGCAAGTGAATTAACTCGTATCTGTTAACTGTTTAGTCGAGTTTATTAACTTTTGTTTATTAACTATTAAATCAAGATTGATTTATTTACTACATATCAAGATATGAATTTTATTTTAATGATTATTTCTATTATTATTTTACTCTTAAGGCGATGATAGGCCAAAATAGACTCTCTTCCATCTTACCTCTGGAGATATTACATGATAATAATATTACACCAATAACAAAAAATTGACTACAATTTTAACTTAAACCTAGAAATAAAATACGATATACTCGTATCTATACAATCCGGTAAACATATCTACAAGAAAATTGGTACAAACAGTGCATACAATTTAATAGGCAGACAAGTTGATCAATAAAAACTAATGTATAGCTAGATATAGATACATATAAAAAATACTTGGATTGAATAATAAAGTATCAGATTAAATAAATAATAATTGATTAGATAAATAACATTTCTATCACGATGAATATTACGTAGTCATACGCAGTCTCTGGTTGACATAAAATTACTATCAACGAAAAGGTCCCGTTTGAAAGTATGTTCGTAACAAAGTTATTAAATATCCTTCAAAAATCCTGATAAGATTCATCCCGTTTTAATTACATAAAATGACTTACAGATGACTTATTGGGGTATGATCAGCCTTACCCTTGTCTTCGTATTAGCCCTTAACTTGCTGCATTCTTTAAGATTCGGCCAAATTTAGGTAAATCGAGTTTCTGTTCTATCGGAGCGAAGGAAATTAGCCTGATAGTAGTATTTGAAAGTTTGTTAAAAATTAAAGATATTTATTCATTTATAAATTTCGGCCGTGGTTAGACACAAGTCTGGTGGTAGCTTAATCACATAACATACACTTCTTTAAAAATTAAAACAATGCACATTAGACAGTCACTAAATTATGTTACACACTTTCAGTTATAATTAATCTAAATTTAAGTGACATATTCACATAATTTACATTTCCGTACATCATTAAACTCTGCATTGTTTTGTAAGCTCCTTTTAATTCTTAGATCATATTTTATTCTTAGTTACATATACATTTATATTCATATACGATGCAAAGAGATTTATACCAGGGAAAACGAAAGGTATAAAAGATATTCGGTGTCGATGAGTGTGATGATGAGTTATGGAGGCGAAATTCGATCAAAGAAGTATGTTCCAAACAAAAACGACGCCTCCAAATCTCAAATGAGATAAGAGAAAAGCGTCTTTTGCACGCGAAACATAATCGTTCACAGTATTGCCACTCCAAATATTATTCGTCCTTTCTGTAACCAGCCCCACCTTCTCCCCGCGATGCTCAACAGTTCCCAACTGATTCATACACACGATTACCGTCAAGAGGGATCTTTCAGGTTAAAAATTGCCGCATTCCCTCAAATGTCTGAGTCTTCGGTTCAGGCAGTCATAAATCACACCGCAACGCACTGATGAGTGTCTTTTGTGCACACAAAAATTCCTCACGTAAAGAAGCGTTTGCTGAAGACCTTTGGGGTTTATCTGGCGGAAGACTCGCTCATATTTTTGGATTCGTGACGGCGATACACCGTAATGTTCACTCACGTTTCTCTAAGGCATCCCCATGAAAAATGTCAAGCGCAAAACTCTCGGAGAAACTGTATCATGACTAGGGCATCAAACTGTAATATTTTCCGTTTCAATTTTCACTCCAGTTCAACAAGAAAACAAATTTTCGATTTAGCTCCGGTTTCGCCCCATAAGCACCTGCCAAACCGGTACGAACCGATATTTCCCGTTCCTACCATTGTAACAATAATCTTTCTTAAAGTTTGTTTGATTTTTTTTAGCCTTCTTCATTTAAAATATTTAACTCGTATTTTTAGAGTAAATGATAATAAGTATTTATTTTAATAGTTGGTTGCAAGTCGTTATACATGTTTAGTAAACTTTCCTTCAATTAAGCTTTAGTGAAATTTTCATTTTTGGGAACCGAAAATTGGATGGAAGAAAATTATTGTTTCCCATTTTGATTCGGGTTCAAGAATTCCAATTCTTTGGTTCTGTTCTCGCTCCAGCAAAAATAATGGTTTTTCGGTTTCAACAAATTTCATTCCAACTTCTTGAATGAAATAAAGAATTCATTCGCTTCCTTCGAAGATAATTGCATATTAAATAGCAAAGTTTTGTTTTTTCCTTAGAACAAGGGCATAATGCTGATAAAATTTTAAGTTTTTATGAACGATGTAAAAATAATTCCTGTGTTGTGTTCAATGGGAATAATAATATGTGAGACTTATATCTATATTTTATATTAAGTGATATTTTTACATGATAAACACCAGGAATAACGCATATCTAAATAAATAGAAACGAACTTCGCTCATAATTTAGCATCGTATATGTGCATATACAATTGTAACCTGGGGCCGTGACATTTGGTTGTATTTGTGATTCTAATAGTTGATTGTGAACTTTAATAGCCACTTGTTCTTGCAAAATACCACAATGTAGTTTTAAATACTGATATTAACTTTGCGAAGTCTTCAAGTCTTGAAAATTCCGAATTTCTTTTTGTTTGTTAGAACTATTTTTGTAGTGATATCTTTCCTCGTGCGTATATAAAAATTCTAAGTAATATTCTAGAGTTCACTTAATGCAGAATTTTTTTGTTCGGTAGCGTATTCAGAGGCCGTCTTAATGGAGGGGATGAATGAGGATTTATTAAGGGGACATACTTGAATAAAGATCAAGGAAGCATTATTCTAACAAAAGAAATGCTTGATTGATTTTTCAGTGCGACGAATACATGAATTTGTCAGAATAAAAATTATAGAAAATGAATAGAACTAAAACAGATGAGAACTTATTTCTTGTAATTTAAAAGATCTTCTCTTGCTCTCTTCTACATTTTAAGGAAAGAATTTTTCCCCTCCCAACAAATGCCTATGTGTACCATATAAGATTTCAATTGCATAATTTGTTAGTATTGAACATTATCGTTCGCTTCGTTCTTGTTTCCCTGAAAATCATTCTTTATTGTTTCGCAGACCTCAATAAGGCAAATTTAGTGACTTTTGGAAGATAAAAAGTTTACTGAATACGTCCACAATTCCTGAGAGCAAGGACAATCATACCACCAAGAAACAGTAGTTCGCTACTCTTTCACAACGGAATTGAAATGAATGGTGGGAAAAGTATTATTACTTCTAAATTTTCTCAACTTTCAAGTCGCGATTAATCTCTCCTTGAAGGACCGAAGGGATTATTCAGATGAAGAAAGATCCGTCAAACAGGCGCGCATTAATTCGGGAACGGCATTTGAAATGATTCTTGCGGCAAATTACGCTCATCTTCCACTGGCGGATTAAGTAGTAATCCTTTTAAATTAGTCCCCAAGAGCGCCACCACAAAAGCGCCAGTGAAAAAACCGAGGAGATTAAGAATCCCTATGTATCTCTCATTCTCTCTTCTTTGTCTCGTCTTTTTTTTGTATCGTTCACCTTTTTCCTGTTTTCTATGTGAGATTGCAAGAAATAAATGCGCTTTTTCTGCCTTCCTGTATCTCCCCAAGATCCTATTAACGTTTTAGAATAAGACCTCGTAGCGTTTACTATTCTCCATTCAGTGCAACATGCAGCTATTCCACAAATACATGTTCCTTTTTCTTCCACATGTTACTGTTACGTTCTCATTTGTCCTCCATTAGGTTTTCTATGTCGTGATATTTCTGTGTTATATGTGAATGTGGACGACTATTCCCCTAACGTCCCTCTCCTTATTTCCTCTCTTTTCCCTAGGCCACTCAATTTCTAAAGTACACTTCCTTCTCTCTGTTGTAAGTATCCCATTCCGTTTTCTTTTCCGTTTCTTTCTTTTTATAGTCCATCATTAGAGTATCTACTGCTGGAGTTACTCAGCATTTAAGACTACTTTCCCGTCGCTTCATTCCTTCACTTTGAGTTTCATTTTGTGTTTTTTCACAAAATAACTGTTCATTGTTACATTTTATGAGCTGATTAATCCACAATATCTTTTCCATCATTCTGCCCATATTATTTCCTCTCGCACCTTTTCTTATTTTCTATCAAAGACTCATTCCATTTCATTTTAAAGTCACCTCGAAGGAATATTATGCTGCGATAACTAAATTGCCTTTTCCATCCTATTAACCCAACTTTGGATGAATACATCAACCTCATAGATACTCTTCTTTGAACTCATATTTATGAAATGTATTATTAAATATTAATATTTCTTAAAATTAAATTGGAAAGCGATTACTTGCAACATGTGATCCCCAAAAAAAGGCCATTTTACTTTTAAAATTCATAAAGGGGACCGTTACTTTCTGGAATTTCAACATTAAGAGGATTTCAAGGAAAAGAGTGAATCTAAATCTATATACAAGACATCGTTCATCGATTTAGGTGTGCGCCTAGGAATATTCCCAAGGATAAACCGGCATGAAAAAGTCTAACAGGACCAGAAATCTAACCTGGATCTTACACTTTCCAGGTGACTGCTCTAGCCAATTGAGCTACCGTGCTAGAACAATTAGACATGCCGTTCGGGAAACTTTATGGACAAGAGTGAGTGACTGACTAAGCAGCATCGTCCGCAGCCACATCCGAGCTCATAGAGATAGCATCTGGTGGCGATGGTATCGTGGAGATATGTCTAATTGTTCTGGCGCGATAGCTTAATTTGCTAGAATAGTCATCTAGAAAGTGGAATATCCTGGTTAGATTCCTGGTCCTTTCAGGCATTTTTCATGTCCTTTTCTCTTTAGGAATATTAAGATGTTTTTTAAATAAAATCACGATTATATAGCTACAAAGTTTGGTATCATTAAAAGTTATAACCGTCTTTATTATCTTAAAACGATGTATCTATTCAACAAACCCTCGCATATGACATTTCCTCTTCTTTGAATCTACCACTCCCACGCTTTAATATCCTTACCCTCAACCGAAAGAAGTACTTTCACTCTGAGCATCTCCAAATCAACCGCTTCCCACGCGCCTCGTATTACGTCCTCTCTCTTGATTCCGTCCGGAATCTTTCCACCCTTTTAATTCCGTCAACTTCCTCCCAACATTCATCCCAGCATTCGGAACATATCTCTTCTCCCCCAGTATCTTTCTACTCCTTTCCTCGCTCCTCATTCTCTCCCAAAGCCGTGTCTCTCCGCCTTTCAAATTTCCTCACTCTCAAGACTGTTCAATACACCTTTTCATCCCCGATGATTACTCGCCGAAAATTTCCTTCGTTCCTGGAGATTTCCGTTTCATTCCCTCCGTTTTTTCCCCTTCCCGTCCTCTTCATTTACTCCTACGCACAACCCTTTCTGAATAACGCCGAGAAAATTTCCAAACCGCTAGGGCTCCAATAATTAGCGATCCTCCCGCCTTCGAGTGTGGTGCATTCATAATCACACCATCGCCTCATTCTGTCTCTCCTTTCTCGACCCACCTCGTCCCTCTACGTCTTTTCGAAACCCGCGCGAAACCTCCCCATTAATCATTCTTAAACTCCCTTTTCCGAAAGTTGTCTCTCGGTACACCTTCTCCGCCAAAGTCTGAACTTTGTTCACAGCCTTACGCGCAACTGCAGGAACACCTATCTCATCCAATACCCTCCTCGTTACGGAGAGCGATATAAATTCCGCGAGGTGTAATCTCTTCAGTCACTTAATATTTCTACGGCGTTGAGGCTCACCTGTTACATTACTTCGCACGCCAAAGTCGTTTTACCCTTCCGCTGCTGATGCCTACAGATGACGGCCTACAGATAGATGTTTAGAGCTTATGTTCATCTCGGCATCTTGCTAAAATGTTGCAATGCATTTTCCGCAGCTAAGTACGGGTTGAAACCCCAAACTAGAGAAACTGAGAAACTCATGTCACGCCTACAACAATTTTCTTGCCTGCGGGATGGTATTTGTTGTTCAGTATTTCTGGAATTTCTTCTTTTGTGAAGCTCACGGCGAGTCCTGCTATCCTAAGTTGATGAAAGTAAGTTTTTCCGTTCTTTTTTGTGTACAGGGTAGAGAAATATCTTCGGTTGTATTAATAATAATAACAATAATAGTAATAGTAAACGACTTAATTTCAGGGCGATATTGAACCTAGTTATTTTCTTCATACATCCAACCATATATTCCATTGTACGTATGATGCTGATAACAGAATTAATTTTCGTCAGTCTTCGTTGAATTCTACGAAGTACAAAGCTGGATTTGTGTAGACGTTTTCTACTCGCCGCTCTCAGGTTCAATCTATAATTCAAGGGCAATTTACCAAACTTCTCATCTTCATTGGAAATCATCATTCTCCATCTAGTGTTTAAATACTATACAAAAAAGCTATCGTATTTTTAACACTGTTGATATAAAAAGCGGTTATAATGTTGCTCATTTTTGAGTAGTTGCGTTATCTGCATACAAGCTAATTGGTCATTTCCCAAGCTGAATTACATGCATTGTAATGATTCAAATTAAAATCCTTAAGACATGCGCAGAATCTCGGATGGTTTTCTCTCTACTAATTCAATTGGTATAATCAAAGGAGAAATGCGATTAAAGAAAAATATAATTGCGAAGTTACGAAATACTTTGTGATTTATACCACAAATCATATTTGCTATCGTGTATGATTTTTGGCATAAAATACATTTTAAAGCTACCATCACAGCAATATAGTGTGAAATAACAATAATATGATAGATAAATTTCAATACAAAATAGAGTCATGTTAAATAACTTTACTGCCAAAATGACTCCAAGATGTAACTAGATAAAGGGAGTTCTTATCACCACTCAATACAAAATAATCATGTTCCACCTCTCAATACAAAATATTATTATTATTATTATTATAAAACACTGTTTCCACCTTCAATACAACATATAGTCTTTTTAAAAAACTTCATTGACAAAATTATCCCAAGATTTAATTAGGTCGAGGGTGTTCCTACCGCCGAGATATATGATCGCTTACCCCATAAAAATCTCGCATCCAGGCAATTCTGCCGCTGCCCCACCCCCACCTATTTTCCGGCTCCCTTTTAAAAAGCACGTAATTCGCATAATTTTCGCTCCGCCACTCCAGAATCCTCGGCTGACCATTACCGTCGTTTCTGGAGATCGCTGCTAAAAATGCCCTCTTAAACGATACAAATCCCGGTAACGATGGGCTGCAGGACGTGAGCTCGTAATTGGGTCAATAAGACCACCCATTCTGCCTCCACTCACCTGGACTCCGGCCCTCGTGAGCTTTCTCTCTCTTTCCCATGCCCTTCGAGACTCCGCAGCCTTAACAAGTGGCGCTCTTTACTCTTTGGAATATATTCTGGCCGTTGTAACGGCGCACTTGGCGCAGGTCTTTTCGAAAATGGGTCACGGCTCTATCTCTGGCGTCCTTTTCTGCATTTTGGACCCCTTTGTTCTAAACGGCGACGACTTCCCCTTCCTATTTAGTACGTCTCTCAGACTTCATTCTCACGAAGGACTTCAAAACGCGATCGTTATTCAAGTTCAGAGTCTTCTCATGCCGAAAATTAGGCCCTCACACATACGTCCTGACGCATGTTTGTACGTAAAGGATATTTATCATCGCTGCAGACCTCCGCTTTCGTGATTATGTCTGAGAAAAGGCCCATTTGCGACGGCGATTTTATTTTATGCTAACTTACACTGCAATATACTCTATTTGAACTCTTCTCGTCTAAACAGCAAGAATTAGTGCGGGTGAGTGCAGATAGAATAGGGAATTGGGTAGGGTGTTGAACGGTGGCGAGATGTCCACGGAACCGCTACGGAAGCCGTCCCATCCCATCAGGAACCCATATAACATTTGTAAGATATGATGGAATAGAATAGAAAGGTCTTTATAACCTGCGAGATTGGGACTATACAGTCCCTTCTTACATCTAACCCACTTAGTTTTAGTATAAATAAAAAATATAATAATGAAGAGAAAAGAGAGGGAAAAGAATTCGTGGAAGTCTCCACTCCAGAGGATATTGAATATTGAAAGTACAAAATGGAAATGGAGGTTAAGAGTACACAAAAACAAAAAAAAATAATCTTGAAGTTACTATAAAAAATTAGTATCAAGAAATTGGTTGGTTAATTGTGTTGAAGAAAGAAGGAGGAAAATAAGAACAAAAAACAAGAATATATAAAAAAATATGTGATGTGTGTATCATGTAAAGGGATGCTTAGGATATAAGAATCACTTTTTAAATGTAAATTGTTTTTGTATAATTTTTAACTTGTGTTTCGAAATGTTTTATTTGCTCGGAAAGTACCCATATAGTAAAACAATTAAAAGATGCTCGGATACTGCAAGAATGTGAGTGAATTGTTTCCACTCATTCCGCAACTTCGTTGCCCCAAATGGAATCATAAAGCTCTGTCTAGTGGGCCTCAGTTGGACATTGAAACGTGCTTTACCCTACCTTTTAAGTTATACTGAATCTTAAGAGCCCCAGGTCTGGGACTTTGGAAATGGACCACAATAAGTCAATAAGCCAAGAAAATTGCCAGAGGGACTCGGGACGACATAGAAACGCAATCAAAACGATCCAAGAACCATGATGACCACGAATGGCCAATCTTCCTTCATTGTGACACCATGAAAGGACCTTCACATGGCCGCCGGAGGGCCCTACATTGAATGCAAAGTGCCAATAAACCATTATTAAGACCTTCTTGTGTCCCGAGTGAACCTTTGCGGATATCCTCTGTCACTTCATACCTCATGTCACTCACTACTCCCATTCCCAGTTTCCCTCGATTTTCTTACAGAAGAACATTTAAAGTTACCTGGAGTCGAACCCAGCATCATTTTTTATTTTCCAAGGCGCATTTAAAACTAATACATGTCCTCTATAGGCGTATCGGATGACAATTGTCTTTCATTTCGAAAAGTGCTTCAATAAATTATTGATGATTGCTAGATGCATTCTTATGGAAAAAATCGGGATTTTGAGGCCATATGAGATCAAGCCCATGATACCATTATCTCAACCTTTTCTGGCATTTAATCGATGAGGCCATAAAAATTATGACATAAAAAGAACGTCCGAGACGCCTATGATTTATGCTGTTAATTCGTATCATATGTAGCGGAGAAGGGTCTAAATATAATACATATTTTGTAACAGTGTAATGTAATTGTGTTGCTACAGTAGTGCAATGTGACATAAATTTTGACTATGAGGATGCCCCCGAACTCTTAATCCACCGACAGCGTATGAATAATAATAATAATTGTGATTTTATGTAGGCAAGAGAGATGATCGATATTTCAGACGAGATTTCACATCTTATTCCAGTAGCGTACCCTCTGCTGCATGGGCACTTTTGTTACACTCAAGTATTTAATACCACTTCGGTTTTTTAGGCTTTCGAAAATAAGCTAAAATAGCGGTACTCTTTTCATTGCGCAGACATTCCTTTGTTTGAATAAAAAGCATAAGTAAATTTTCGAGGAATAGGGGCAAAAAATATCAGCAGCGACTGCGAAGAACTTTAATTTCCATATCTACCTATTGTATTAGAACAATAGTAATGAGGTTTTCAGTTTCAAGAGGCGCCTTTATTACCAGTGTCTCATCGCCTACTGAAATTTTATACCTCCAGGTATTGCGTCATTCCTGGCTTCCCACAGAAATGTTGTAAAGTCTGATATTTTTGTGTGCAGCGATGTGCAGTTGGAAATAAGAGATGCAACATCTGACCCAATTTTCGTCTCTCCCTTTCTACAATCCTAAATTAACTCTAAGGGTGTATTTATCTCTCTTTTGAGTATGTATGGTGAGTAACCTTTCTTTTCTCAGTGATCCACTAACTGAAATTAAATGTCGAAGAAGTTGCCACATCATAGTTTTATAAAGGACAGAATTTTATAATAAAAACAACCGGAAACAAACTTGTAATAAGATAATCCTATATTAAAGTTGCCAACTCTCCCAACGGTTATACATCCGCACATCATTACTAGTTAACTGTTCATCTATTCTCAAAATGTAACTTAGATCTTTCTCTATTATTCCTCCCTTACGCCATTGCTTCCAATATTGTCTTCGGGAGACTGCTATGCCTTGGCATGTTACCGATCTTCTTTTCATCATGGCTTTCCATTGACTTCTTCCTTCATTTGCTCCTTAAAGAGCTCCCTCGTTAGTAGCTCGGTCTGTGCATTCTTCTTCAATCATTCTTCAATAACACCATCTTCCCATTATTTACAATCTTCTTTCCTCTGCTATCGCTACAGTCTTCGTATCACAGTCGTACATAATATCCATATAGAATGTCCATTTAGAAATTTTTATCAGCCGTTTCCAAAATTTACATAAATACATCCACGAGCCGCCACATGGCGTATGGCATGGGTTGCGAAGACGCCGAAATCTTCATTTGCTATCTCATTTGTGTACCATTCACTACTTAAGCGGGAGCGTCTTAAACGGGTTTTACTGTATTTACATTGACCTAAATACCATTTAAGAGTACGAAACAAAGACCCAATTTGGAGAAATGATCAACAAAGTTTTCGCACAGAGGAACCACCTTGAAAATATTGAGCGGCTTTATACTTGATTACGAAAATCTTATTCTGAAACCTTATATTGAAACGGAAACATAACTGAAAAGGAAGTGAGAATTATTAGAAGACAGTACCACTTGAAGCTTTGCTTGTAAGCAGGTAAAAATATATTTTGTAAAGTTGTGCATAGAAATCATTTGAAACTGGAAATGTGAAATAGAAAGGAAGATCAAAATATACAATCTAAAGAGAAACTACAGGTTTTATACTAAAAATAGCATTCCTTCAGTTTAATAACCCCTTTGATATTTAAAAGTATGTTGCGTGTAAAGAAAACTTGAAGATAACAAGGCGCGGAAAAGGTGGAAATATTCTTCTACATCTAAAGATTAGACCTTGGCGAGTTGGCGCAAGTATTTTATGGCTAAAAAGAAATAAGATTTTTTTAAAGTCCAAGTGCCTCACGTAATAATTTAAATGGCTACACGGTGATCTAATAAGACTACTCAAATGGAGCTAGGGACTAAAGAAAGGAGCGAGCACTCATCTCCTTGCGGATTGAATATCTTCAAAGAACGTACGTAAGTCCTTGGTAAGACACGCATTGTAATGTTCCACCACAAAGAATCATAAAAAAAGAGCACGCCTTTACTAAGTTGGAGGCTGCCCGCCTTGCTCACAAAGCATTCCCTAAAACTGTGTGAAATAGACGTGGTATGGTAGTTCAGTGGTTAGAATACTTCCCCGGAAAGTGGGAAGCCTAGGTTAGAGTCACAGTCATGTCGCTATTTTTCACACTTGTTATTCCTGTGGGGTTAGTTGCATGATTTCATCGTGCAAAGAAATTCACTTTTCCTCGAATCATTTTGGTAAAAGTATAAGTGCTCTTTATTCGTTATTCCTTATAATTGAGACCTAAAACAAAGTTGAGGCCAAACTATTAGATTCCAGAATGTTCCACTAATACTTTTTTTTATCTCTTGTCTTGCAGGGAGCTTATTTCCCATACACATCACTCTGTCACTGTAGATATTTGTTCAGATTCTCCCCTATTTAGGAAGTGAAAAACTCCATTTCATTCCCAACCTACTTGGAATAGCACATTCTACTCTGATTCACTCCTACAGTGTTGCTACACTTGTTGACGGAGCGAAATATTGCACGCATCCGATCGCGCATGCTTTTTTGTATCCCTGTTGAGCTCCGCTCTTTATCTGACGGACAAAAGCACTCCATACCGGCAATAACAAAAAAGGAAGCAAAAAACGGACAGCTTCCGGAAAACTCATTAGTTTTCTCAGAATCCATTCTGAAGTGGTTAATCTCCACCCTGCCGTTTAGAGTAATTTTTCCAGGGGGTTTGAAATGGGCTTAAAACGGTTTTTCCGAGAAGAAAATCAAATCACGCTCGTTGGATATGAACCCAACGGAAATTATACCATCAATTTGATCCTCGTATACCTCAGCTCGTATTTTTGATGGCAAAGCATGACGAAAGTTCCGGCCACGGCGGTGGAGTGGTTACGCTAGCGCACCAACCCGAAGGTCCCGGTTTTGAATCCCGGCTAGTCGGATTTTTCCGGTTAGGGAATAGATGTGTGTGTTCGTCCATTGTTATTGTTTGTAAAGTTTATTAAAATGGATATGATTGGGATTATCTTCCTGTATCCATTATAGAAGTTATTATTATTACTATTAAAGTTCCCATTCCCATCTGTTTATTCACGAGATGGACCATCTCCTGGATGGTATTTTTCATGTACATTTGAGAATCATTGACTACATCAATCTTTTTAGCACAACAAACAGGCATGACAAAAAATTCGTTATATTCATATAAAATAAAAGAATAATTATTTTTACAATAAAGTGAGACTTTAAGAAATATCATTTTATACAGCAGCCATTTCGAGGACCCAGATGTCAATTTTCCGAGATGTGGAACCAAGATGTAATTAAAACCTACTTTGCCATTGAAGCTGCTACTTTAATTACGTCGAAACCTAATCATTTTGTCAGCTTGACCTCTTCAGAATTTTCGTGTGAAAATAATGTTCAATAATATTCAATAAAATTCGCCGATAGCTAATCCGCAACCGCAAAGCCGAAAAGTTGGTAAAGGTTATTACGACCCAATTTTTTCTTTCGTTCTGAATATTACTTTTGGGAAGAAATTAACCTCTCTCCCTTCCTCTCGCCGTTATTCACATCGTCCGACAACATTCGTTCTGATTCCCCTTTGCCCGCCCACTTCCGACCTTTCCATGTACCAAGCCTTCTCCCACTCTCCTTTATCCTCTCTTATCCTAATCCCTGTAATCCTCTACGCCTCAACCTCCCTTATCCTCTCTATCGCACCATCTCCCGCTGTCCCATATTAACTATTCATCGTTATTTCACCCTCCATATCACCCTTCCTGTTCCGCCTTTTTTTTCTCCTTTGCGCCTTTTCCTCATCCGTTTTTCCCATTTTTTCGCCCTCCTCTTTTCCCGTTTCCCATTCTTCATCTCCTTCCTACCCTTTTCAACTTCCCTATACCTCTAATTTTTTCTATGGAGTGCAACAATAGGTGATTTATTATTCGAAACCCTCTTTTTGAATTAATACATTCCTATCAAATTAATTGAATCATTAGAACTACGAACCATTTAATAAATAATAAGAAAAATATTTACGAGAAAAGGTTATGTTGTCTACAAAAGCTAACATTTTTAAGATTAAGCGGAAAAGTTTTTCATGGTCTAATGCAAGGCAGAGGAAACTTTTCATCGAAAAGCCGTTGCTTTCGTCCGAAGTTATTATGCCTCCAAAGAAAACATTGGGTAGCATTTGGACGCATCGCCTGCACTCGGATAGTTAAAAAATGAAATAGTACGAATAACAACGTTTCTCACGACTAAGTATATATAAGTAGAATATGTCCTGTAATATTTTTACTTAAATTTTAGAAAGAGAATTGGAAACAGATTTACTTTAACTCGTGTGTTTTTATTTCCAGCAAGGGACAGAAAGTTCGCATCTAACCCCAAAAAGGCTACATTTGGTTTGGGCCTTTGGGCCACAGGTTTTTCACCTCTGATTTAGTGATCTCTGAATAACCCTATATTAAATATATAGCTGTCCTTTTCTAAATAAAAATTATAGGTAGAAGTTCCAAGAAATTGTAGCCAAAACATGAATGAACGCTTAAATGCGTTACACCAGATATTGTATGGGACGCCGAAATTCTTTCTTATCATTATCGTTACCGGTTTTGCAATCATATATACATACCATTACACTCGTTAACTTATGAAACTAATATCTATTAGAGTCTTTCTCCAGTAAAGTGATTGCAGCGATTGAATTTGAGGTAATAAGCAAGTGCCTTAAATTTTGATCAATGTAAAATTAAATAAAAACTGAGAAAAGTGTGAACCTTGTTCATACAATCTGAGATCTTATTCTGTTCTATTTCATTCAGAAATATGTTTCGGAATGAATTTTAAATTTTATTCTGGTTTCCATCTAGGGCAAATGAAAATCACTAGGAATGGAAATGTCTCGTGCGCAGTTAATGTGGACTAAAACATTCTTCCTAAATATTGCTTCTGCAAATAAGTTCTTCTCCTGTGTTGATTTTCAATGATTGATATTTACCCATCCGGGTAAGTATTTTCTGTATCTCATATTCCCGAATTTCGTATTGACAGACCAACATTCTCGGAACTTCACATCCTAGAGCGATCAACAAGCCCCAACCAACAATATTTTCCACTACCGGCCCTATATTTTCCAAGATTGATGTCTGCTGCATACATATTTGTGTCCCAAATGTTTGCGTCCTCAACATTTCCTGAAACAGCCTCTTAAATAAACACATTGCTTTTATGTATCAATAGGTAATGCTTGTTGACGGAGCTAATTTCTCCTGTAAAATTCCGTGTCCTTTACGCATCAATATTCCACTATACAGTAGTGAAAACTTCTTGAGGCGACATCGTTGGACCTGCTTCTTATATCGTATATTGTCCGATCTTGTGCTGCATCTCATATATATCCCGTTTAGTAATTAAGTCTGTTTACAAACAACTTATTTCTCGTCTTCTTCGCTTTTTATCTTGCATTCCATCATTTCTTAACAGTCGTGTCTTGCTGGTACCGTATTTGGGTGAGTTTTCCATTTAATCCACACAGTTTCATTCTCCTCTCTCTTCCATTGCGTAGTTTTGCTCTTTTCATACTTTCTGAAGCTAAAATGACAAAGGTTTATATGTAAGAGGAGACTATATACTCTCAATCTTGACATAATCTTGACATATATACTCTCAATCTTTGGGCGAATGCCGGACAGTTAGTATTGTTTTTGCACCCCCTCAACCGTTGCCACCGGGTCCCACGACCTAATCGCGACGGGTAATTCCTAAATAAATAAATAAATAAATAAACATAATTTTGTCGTCACAGTCAGTCCTCTTTCCTCTCTAATATAGCTTTCATGATTCTTCATCACCTATTAAATCTTTCTCTGTTAACATATTTGCTTCTCTTTGTACAGCGAATTCCTTCTTTAGTAATTCTTCAATTTCTTATTTTTCCTTCAATGATCTTTCCTCTCCAGAACAGACAGATTTCAGCTCCCTCCAATTATTTTCCTCATTCCTTATTGTAAGGAACACTCCAAAACCGTCAAACAAAAATTACACAGCTTCCCTATACTTTGCTCTCCATGAGAGCATATTCACAGCTCTTTTGGCAGAATAAAACTGTGACTGGACGGAAAAACTGACAGCTTTATCCTTTCGACAAAGCTCTGAAAATGCTCTCATTTGAGAGTATTGAGAAGCAGTTAGTGTTTTTTACTTGGTGGTTTTTGGAGTGCTTTTACCTTCTAATATTACCACAATAAGTGGCCTTCACCACTCATTCATAACCTTTCATCTTAAAATTACTATAAAATCACAAGTTCTGCACACATTACACAAAATAAATTACAGCAAATGGCAGGACAGGACTAGAAGAGCACTTCTTTTAGCTTTTAGCTCAGACAGTATTTGCCTATTTGCCGAAACCTTTTAGCTCCTGTCATTTTATTGAAATTTGCACAAATATTATAATAAATAGCTATTTTACTCTACTGTTCTACCAAGTATCCCTCGCGAACGTTATCTTTTTTCTTCTTGATTCCTCTGACCCTTAGGGCTTCATTTTCCTTACAACGTCTGCAAGTATTTTTCATTCCCATGTATCCGTCACTAAAACATTTTATCCTCGTTTCGGAGCTCAGCGAGATCTATATCATCCTTGCACACGCTCCGTATTCCATGTCTCACTTCATCCGCCTCTTCCTCCAAACGATCACCTCACTCTGCTCCATAACTCCCCTGCCTAACGCCTCTCGGTAAGCCACCGGCTCCACCTCACACAGCCTCTTCGGATCTCCTTTTTCTCCTTTCCCATCTCCTCTCCGTCATTAAATAAACCCTCCTCTCACTCATTAATTACCTCTTCTCTTTTCTTCCTCGACTGACTCCATCCGAAACGATTTCTCCCGAGGCACCACTAAAAGGTTGTCTTCCTTGTCTTTTAAGAGATTCCGCAGATTATACGGAGGTTTGGAGGGATCGGCAGGAGCGCATATTATACCTGTCTCTTCCTCTTAGACTCCCAATAACTACACCTTCCCTCTTCACTTCCATCCCTTTGATTCCTTTCCCACTCTCGAATCGTCTTCTCCCCGCATTCTGTTCATCCTTACCAACCTCAGTTCCCTCTCGAATACCTTATCTCTGTCCGAAATTTGATTGTTCGAATGAGAATACCATCCCTACAACCACTGAATGCCCGGAAACAAACTCGAACTGAGCTTTGACGCTGCGTAAGTTATGCCACCACCCTTAAGTTATTGAGCTGTATTTGAAAAATTACCGATATTTCAGTTGCTGTTTAGTGGCATGGATATTTATAACATTTAATCATTCCAAGCAAGAAAACTTTCCAATTCCAGAAACAAAGTGATGTATCTTAACCGCGATATTAGCTTCTTTCTTTCGACCTAATTCTCCACGTCTCTCTTGCTCCGAATTTCCCTCGTTAGGATACATCTACGTACGTACAGTTATCAGTCCTAATAGTGGTTGAATCCTCAATCTCGCTACCATTAACTACTAACATTTGGAGAGGAAATAAGGCGTTTAAGCAAGATGAGGTGTGAGGTAATTTGAATTCCGAACAACACCAGAAAGCTATTAGCAGAAAATGTGCGTACAAGTGAAGTCTAAGGTCCCTATGACAAACTATGACTATAAACTATATTCCATTTCATAGAATTCATTGAGTGACCAAGATGAATCCAATTACTCAGCATCATTCGTACCAATGTAGCTTTCTTATCAAGGCCATTTACAAGACTAAAAAATTAAATGTAAGATATATTTTCCTCTATTATGTAAAAGAAGACAGATGAAATGTAATCAAGATGTGGTCATAGAAACATTAAACATGCGACTGGGAATCCTACAGTTCTGTATGAGGAAAATGCATTTCTTTACTTACTAGATATTGAAAGTGATCTCGTATGCAAATATTAGCTCTTTTAATGGGAGGATGTAAACTTCCCACCGTGAAGTTAGCAATGACTGTTCATCTTCTCGAGTCGTACCTTATTTACCCTTTGGTTCCCAAGATACAGCCTTGGTTCGCCAAATTTTTCGTGGTTAGAAAGTAAAAGAAAATCCTCAATCACTGCGGCGTATAAAGTTGTACGCACCGTATATTTATGTGCAGGGCCATAGAATTCCAACGTTACTGTCTTTGAAGAATGAATGATTTCCCCGGATATCATATGTTTTGGACGTAATTGATTTTGTATTTTAATGACGAATTGAAAATATTTTTATAAATATTTAATAATAACCACCTGGCATAACCACCAAATACTACCATTTGAACTATTGTGGATTGTTGAATTTCAAGTAAAACATCAGCAATCATGCAAATGAAAAGCTTAATAATTAACTTACTCCCTTAAGCCTTATCATTTCTTAAGGACAAAAACTGCGTTGCGTTCCATATCCACCGAAAAGGCAAATCATAAAACTTTTTCTCTGTAGATAGTAATTGGGCTCCCGGATAGCCAAGTGGGCAACGCGTTCAACTTCGGTGAAAGCGAACCCGGGTTTGATTCCCGGTGGGGACTACGTGCGAAAAGACCTAAGCTGTCGAAGCAATTATAACAATACTACTACAATTGCTAGATAGTAATTGGAGAAGAAGCGCACCCTTGTACCGACTATCCTTAATCTTTGAAGGAGAATAAAATTACAACTCAAAAAGAAGAAAATTAATAACTTATGGATCGGATTGGAGTCAATCACGCCTCAATCAAGCAAGCAGAGTGACTCTTGCTTCACGAAATATCTATTAAAATAACCTATTACCACCTTTTTACGTGAGTATCATCGAGAAATGGATTGTATTGTAATTTTATATATTTTGTATTGTAATTTATTGTAATTTTATATATTGACGTAATTCTGTATCTATGATAACTATGTATTAATAGATAGATGTATAATGCTGCCACTTAATGCACAGTCTAACCGCAGCGGGTATATTGCAATATTAATAGAAAAATGCACTATTCACATGCAAATGAAAAGGTTTCAAATTCACTATTATTTGGTAAAAGAGGAGCAGCTAAAGCGGCCTCCTTGTGCATCTTATCCGTATCTCCCAGGTTTCTTAGCTCCCTTCTGCTTTCCTCTGCGGTATATCTAAACGTTCCCTCCACATCTACCCCCTGAGAACATCCATCTCCTCCTTTGACTATCCCCTTGTGTACTCTCACTCTCTCATTCTTCCTTTGCCGTCCTTAACCACCTTCCCTCGCCTCACTTCCTCATTTCCCTCATCTTCGTCCTCCTCTTAATACCTCCCCTTTCTTATTCGGCCCCTTTCTTGTCTCTTCCCCTCCATTCTTGTCCCTTTTCCTTCCTCTCTTGATTTTTCTCCTCTTCAAAGGAAAGGAAACAGGATGCCGTCCTTGTAAACATATCCCAATCTCTCTCATTTCCTTCCTCATTCCTCCATCTGCTGCCTTTCTTCCTAATTCCTTACGTAATGTTTTCCCTGTCTCCCTTCGTTCATCACACCCTTTCCTCCTTCCTTTGTTCCAACATCCTCGTTCGTACGATACATTGTATGTCATGGCAGTCAACATGTTATTCTTTCTTTATCTTTCCTTCTCATGTTCTGTTTTCCACATTTTTGGATTTTCTAAAATTAATTCAACATCCCTTCATGATCATGAATTCTTCCCAGCTTAAAGTACTCCATTCCGTATTTATATATTCTAAAAATTCCACGAGTGCATGTTTAGTTGTATAATCGGAAAATATTCATGTTTCCCAAGAGTATTTTTTGAAGCGTTTGACGCGATGACCAAGTAAATTATATGACTGCCTTCGAGAGGTTATCAAGAAGGATTTCTCCTAAATGAGGCGAATGAGGCATTGTTTAAACTCCCCCAAATTCTGTCCCCAAATTATTAGTTCTACTTGCACTGATTGCCTAATATGAGTCTTCCATGTACGATAAAGAAAGAAAACAAATGGTTTCGTCGATTCTGCCTACTCAAGCGCTAACGCATTTTCCTTCGGTAATATTTCGACCAATTACGCTCTGAAGAAGGAAAGACAATTCAGCTGGTTTTTGTTAAGATTTGTACGCTGTGATAACCCATAAATTTTACTCAATTACAAGAAAAATTGCTTATCGTTTTCCCATTCTAATTTCTTAAATATAACTGCAAATTAGCAGTTATCTACTGAATGGCATAAAGTATACAGAGCATGTGCAAAGGTTCTGGTTCTCCTCAGCTCACAATTTTCGCACGGACAATGGTAGCAACAGGCTGACAGTAGCTCTGGACAAAACGTGCATACAAAACGTAGATGCTGCAAATCTGCTCGCCATCTGGCGCTTAAAAGAAATCCAAACGGCACGTACGCTTCAAAGCGTTTTGAAATAGATGAGTGTAATAAATTTGAATTAAAGCACGAGAAAAAATTCACAAGAGCGAATGAAATGAGAGAGAAGCTCACCAGAGTACCTACAAAACATCTTTAATTCCTAGAGTACTATTCTACGCCAGTAATTTAGGAGGCATGAGACTGAAATTTCCCAACGAGATACTAGCAAGGGAACAATTAACTCTGGGTCTAACGGATTTAATGATACAGTCATGAATATCTTTCTTTTACAAAAAATTAGGACCAATATTTTCCAGTTTTTCCTAACTTTTCCTAGTTAACAACTAAAAAAGTTTCAAAATCAGCCTAAAATTCATGAATCTGAACTATGAATAACTACTAAAACAGTCAACATTAATACTTTGACATTCGTAGATTAGTGGTTAGCGTGCTCGGTCGCAAAGCTCATGTTCATGAGTTTGATTCCGGTCTGTTGGTTTTCGGTCAACGTCTATTTCTTCCTTAAATTGTATTCCTTTTCCCTATAGTGAACTGCTCCCTCACCTAATTCCATGCGTTGTTTTAATGGGTTACAGACATCAACCTGCCAAAGCACGCGATGTGACAAATAAATAAATTACAGTGAAACAAAAAATTTAGTTTTAAGTTGTTTTAAGGAATATTTCGTTGATAAATTGAGGATGAGAAATTAAAAATTTCAGTATTGACTGTCGGGTATTCCTTACCGGGGATTGCTTTCACGAGTTACGAAGAAAAACGAAGGATTTGGTCTACGGAAAAATCTTCGCAACTTGTCGACAAAGAAAAGGACGACTCTGTAGAGAAAGACGAGGAAAAATGTTTTTAAAAAGTAAAGATGCGGTAATTGCACGCAACCGAATACCAAATTCTAATAAAAGATTAAAGGTTATCGTATATTTGAGAACTATTTCTTACTGTTCTTTCAAAATCTCTCTATCATCAAATTTTCCCTTCATCTTTAATCCATTTCTCCTCCTCCTTTGTCTACCGTAAATTTCTCAGAAGCTGCTAATCTGTCTCGTCATAAAAAACTAAAGGAGGATTGGACGAAGCCTAATTGAATATTTAGTCGGAAAGATTTGTGTTTTTCATTCGCCGTGTGTCTCTCTCCTCCTACCTCCGGGGTTTCTTCGGTCCAATGCCTAGCGGATGCCAATTCAGGATGAGAATTGCAAACATATGACAATTGATGCCGCGCGTTCAGTTTTATGCGCATCTTTCCACCGGATGGTTATTTCCGACTGCTAGAGCAAAAGTAACTAACTGTGCGTTTTCGTGTATTCTTGTACTAGTTTTTAGTCAAAAATGAATGGCTTTATTCGAGCCAAATTTAGAATTTAAAACGTATTTTCTTAGTCAAGTAATCTTCAACGTGCTCCAAACAGAGACATTAATTTAAAAAGAGATCAGGGAAACATTAGGAGAGTTTTGGGATATTAAAGAGCTGATGAATACATAGGAAAAAGTATCCGTAGCAGGAAAACTTCATAGAAAAGTTGTATGAAAACTTCTGATACTAATAGCTAGAGGTTGGAACTTATAAAATTATACTTGTGCATTCATTAGAATACATTATTTTACTAAGTCAATTCATCCATCTATCCATCCGTTAGGCGCTACAGCTCGTGAAGAGCCCGAGCCTCCAGAATTATGTGCCTCCACTCCTCTCTACTCTCAGCCTTTGTCCTTCACCTTATCACTCCCAGTCTCCGCAAATCCTCCTCCAGGTCATCTAGCCATCTTTTCCTTGGTCTTTCTCGTATTCTTCTGCTTTCTGGTATCCCATTAAAAACTTTTTTTCCGGCATTTTTTGAAGGTGTCCTGCCCATCTGATCCTTCCTCTTTTTATGTCGTTCGCTATATCTGGCTCTCTGTACAATCTCTCCAATTCCTCGTTTATCCTCCAGAAGCCTTGCTCATTTACAGCACCATAAATCTTTCTTCATATCTTTCTCTCCCATCTCCTAAGCATTTCTTCGTCTGCCACAGTCAATGTCCAAGTTTCTGATCCATAGATTACCACTGGCTTCAAGATGGTTTTGTACAACTTGATCTTAGTTGTTCTGCTAATGTTCCTCGACCGCATTATCTGCTGTAGAGAGAAATAGCACCGATTAGCAATTCTTTCCTTTATTTCTTCGGACAACATTGTTTTCTGTTATCTCGAGCCCAAGTACTAACTAAGTCAATTAACTTAGTAAAAATACATTGTGAAATCTACAAAATATATAGCGAATTAATGAAAGGTCAAAAACACAGATCATACATGACCGACTCAATATTATCCAAATTCAAAATAATATACTTGAAGATTTTTGTGATATTCCACAACCGTGAATATTATTAATTGTCTAGTAAGTGCTCTTATCGTACGATGGGAACTTGCTTCCCCTTAGCTATCATCCTTGCTCGAGTAGCTTCAGGTTTGAAACTTCTCAATGCAATGTATTAAATCCGTATTAGTGTTTCCATTGCTCCGCCTACCGTTCAGGATGTCCAAAAGTGACCGCGCAAGAGTTTATAATAAGCATATTGAAGCCAATCTTCCTTACAATTCCATTTTAAACGAAGTTGAAATGACTAAAGCAATATCTGGTGGAAAATTACGATATTGAAACGAATTACGAATTGAATTCAGAGCATGACAAACTAACTGTTACGTTACAATGGCGAGGAAAACAATTTCGAGATTAATATGTTGTGAATTCGTAGATTAATATGTTGTGAATTCCATTTATCTCAGCTCAAAATTTACATTGCTTTAGTAATTTCTTCACAATTGATTTACATTTATTTATTTGTATACTTCAATAATATTCGAATAATCTTCAATAATTATTTAATCATATTTTATATACTTTAGTTATTTTAATGATAGTTTCATAATGATATGTTAATATACCTTAATAGTAAAGCTTTAGATTAGAAGTCTGGCTCCCGGATAGCCAAGTGGGCAACGCGTTCGACTTCGGTGAAAGCGATTCCGGGTTTGAATCCCGGTGGGGGCCCACGTGCGAAATGACCTAAGCTGTCGAAGCACTTTTAACAATACTACTACCGATTACAAGTAGTCAATGACGGTTAAGTTAGTTGTCGTTGAAAATAACTCCAAAACTCAACATTGCTGATGGTTTTTTGTAGTTCATTTCAACCTTTATTCACATCAAAATAATATATTACATTTTATTATATGACATATTTAAGTATTTTACATAGGATAATTGATATTTTTAAGGAATGACAAGTGTGAAAATTAGCGACATGTTTGGAACTCGAACCCAGGTCTCCCACTTTCCGTGTTATCATACACTATGCCTTTCCTCATCCTAGATTTTTTCAATCCATCGAATTCTACACTAAATACTCTCTTCATTATGCATACTTTAGATTATATTCACCTCATTCCGTTGCATCCATTAATTTGTCGTAATTGCCACTTTCATCGCCATTAGCACGTAATCGATTACCACTGCTGATTGCGCCGGGACGTGCACCGCTATTCTCGTTCTTTCACATTAAAATCCGCCGTGAAATCTCATTCAAATAATTCCACCCGAAAAAAGGGAACCCTGTAACAAAATGGAAATGGTGATCCTGAAAATCCTCTCCGCGATGGTATCCAGTATTCTATGTACGCCGCCGAAAACCCTTACCGCTGACTAATTTCAGAGATAAGAACGGGACGTGTTTTCTCTTATTCGCCCTCCCGATTAATTTGGAGGCTTAACAAGTTTCCACGTTGTTTGCGCCCAGCGCCCTCACTCCCCTGCGGCAAATACCTCAATTGCGTCTAACGAGAACATGCCGTGGCATCAAACTTTTAAATTAATCTCGTATTGAAAGAGAGGGAGGGTTGTGTCGCAACGGCTGGCTAATTCGTAATGAGGCCTAGGCGAGTGTAACGGGTAGGACGCTCGAGAAACAAGAGAACCCCGGCTGAACAAACTCGAAACGAAAATGAATCTGCAAAAACCCAGGAAGTGGCATCATTTTTTTATTATTTTCCCGAAATTAAAGGGGTTAATAATTCACGATGAGAGCGCGGAAAGATACAGGAAGTCGCCCACTGGGACAACGCGTCTCTAAATGTAGGGAAAACTTTTTTCCGGAAACCGTCTTCTTTTATGCGACATTCATGTGTTCTTCACGGAGAGGAATTTGCTCCGGGACGCGAGGAATGCTGCATTTTGAAGTGCGAAAATTGGCACGTAACACACTCCGAAACTAGCTCTCGCAACCCATCCGTGAGTAAACTCGTTTGACATTTAACAATCTAGCAAACGCTGGCGATGTCTGCAGTGTGACCTTAAACGAACGCTTGCGCGTGAAATGTGCGAGTTTACGACGTCCGCTTTTTTATCACTGGTTCTCTACATTCATTTCCCTTAGCTAAAATGGCATTCAGATAATTCTGTCCTGTTTGGGTTCAGTGAACAGGTGATTGATTTGAAAGAACGTGCTTTTTTAGAGAATGTTACTGTATGCTACCATTACGCAAACAATACATTGAAGCCTGAAATATAATGAAGCTTCCCCTACGTTCACGGTTCCTTGTAGATCTCCAAGGGCCCTCACATTGACTCCCTGGTAGGAGATATTTCCTTTGGGCCCAAAGAAGGAACATTGGGTACCTTTAACTTCTTTATGCTCTCTGGAATCATGTATTGAAAGAACTACATGTTCCTCCCGAAGCTCTCCGAAAATAAATATAAAGGCCAATTTTGGGGCCCTGAAGGTTAGACGCGGGATATAGGACGTCTATTTACGGGCTCTGCTCGATCCAGCATAACAAAGCCCTCCAGTGAGAGTGAAGGTCCTAATTTGGGGCCTCAACATTGGCAAGTTGGGTCCCATCGGGGCCGACATGGCCTCTGCAATCGTGCAATATGTGTTCCAGGGAATGCTTGCAGAATGTGAGCAACTTCTAGCAACTCAATTTATCAATAAAAATCTTTCATTTTTCAGAAGTTTTGCTTGCGCAACTTGAATGCAAACATGCTAAATGATGAACAACGAAAACCTCTTTGAGTTTGAAATGCATTTCTCAAAAATGTATTAATTCTGAGTTGAACAAATTCCAAACGCATAAGATATTCTTTGTTTCCTAAGTTGTGTATTCTCGATTTTTATCAGCTTGTTTCATCTAAAAGGTTTTTAAGTTACAATGTACTCAAAATAAACTAATCGGGCCGAATCTACGGAATTTACAAGGTGAAATTAAATTCAAAATATTACTCAATAGACGCAACATTCTTCACTCACAAGTTTCAAAAAATGTTTAACAACAAAGAAATGTGTAGATTTAGTGGTATTCAGAAAGAACTTTTAATTTATGTTTATGATATTATGTTGGATTGTTATCTCTGTTATAGTGGATACGTAAAGAACCATAAATTGTGCGGAGCATGATTTTGACCACGTATGGCCGACAACTCTCAAATTAATTGGAGGGCTAATATGAAATCATATCAGATTGCAGCATTACATAGTATCGGTAATGAATTGAATATCCAAGCTCAATTTTGTGGAAAGGAGCATGCTAAAGAAATAAGAAACACAGCTCTTTCCACAGAATATAAATTTTGTATAATATCTTCTGGTGAAGATGTCTACTCGTTTACCAAATTAGTCGCGTGAAAATTTACTACATTCTGTGAAAAGTACTAAGTGTTTTTTGCTTCTTTAGTACTAGTAATATTTATTATCTCGGCCTCCCAATAGCCAAGTGGGCAACGTGTTCCACTTTAGCAAAAGCGGTCCCGGGTTCGATACCCGGCGGGGGCCTACCTGCGAAATTATCTAAGCTGTCGAAGCACTTTTACCAATACTATACTTAAGTTATTATCTCTAATTAACTGCGATTTGTGATGAAGTCTCTTAGTTTAGAGAAAAACGGTCAGATTTTAAGAGAAACTTGATAGGATGTACGATATCTAATCTTCCCCGATAATCAAAGAAATTACTCAAAATTCCCACAAAAAACACCTGATGTCATCTGTGTTATTGTTTCACATTTACTTTCCCAATCAATTTACCACATTTCGCTTACATGGATGGCCTCCTCTCCAGAGCTGTTCTTTTAACCAAATCGGCGCCATCTTCCTCCCGACTACGTGCTCCATCCATCTCATCTTCCCCACCAACCGGCTCCATTTTAAATAACGCACGTACTTATTCATAGAGGGAGGCGCTAACGACATTAAGAGATAAGCCCCGAGTATGAGATAGAAAGGAACGAGGCAAAATACATGTTGGATGAGGCATATAAAGGGAAAATGGAGATGGGAAGGAGGATTGGAATATAATGTCGAGAGAAAGAGAGAGAGATGCGGAGGAGGAAAGGTTGACGCTCCTAATGGAGAAGCCTGTCCGTCTCTTTTTAAAAATCACCGTAATGGAATGGGGAAGGAGGAAAGAGGAGGCGAAAAAGGGAAGCTAGAATCAGGAGGGTTTCCCAGGAGGGGGGAGAGAAGAGGTAATTACCCCGGAATTTCAAGAGAGAACGTAAGATAAATGTTTAAACAAACTTTTACTCGCAGAGTAGACAATTTAATGAATTTATTCATTCTTTCGGGTTTCCTTGATTCGTTATTCGATTGTCTTATTGGGGAGACTTGTCGCATTTTTAGGTGTAGGTAAATACTGAGAGTTTGACGGCAGTGTTGTGTATTCAATTTTAAAGGTAAATAAGGAAAAAAAGATCACCGGTGTGTTGTTATAATTTAATCATCAAATGCCTGATCCACAGAAAATATATGTTATTCGTAGCTTACGGGGGATATCGCGAAATGAGAAGTGACATTCTTCTCTCTTACTTTATTGCTTTACCCTTTCTTTCTCTTTCCTAGATGAAATGCACTTCTGTCTTATTGGCCCTACTGAGCGTTAACAACGTGCTTAAGTTCTCAACCCCAAGAATTTGTATTATTTAACTATAAAACTTTAAATCGTTGTGACAGATAATAGCAGATAATTTATATCTGATTCACTTACAAAAACAAAAATATTTGGAGAATAATTTTTCGGTCATTTATATCTGATCCACTTACAAAAACAAAAATATATGGAGAATAATTTTTCGGTCACGTCTCTTAGATATTTTTGTCAACATAAATATTTTTGTTAATCAATTTTTAATATACCCTCTGTTTGTGACATGTACTTATGTATATACTGTAACACAAATATATTTTCAGAAATTACTCTTTTCCTTATTACTATCCTTCATATAACATAAGGCAAAGGATTTCTATTCCAAACTATCATAAATGTCATACTGAATGACAACTAATGTAGTTTTCTCAATTCTTTAAATGAAAATTTATTTGATCCCCAAAACATTGAAGGGAACTTAATAGACGTTTAGAAGTAATCAAACTTTCGCCATCGCCATCTCTTTCCAAACGCATTGAGAGCGATGCAGGTTAAAATTTTATTTTACTACATTCTGATTTTGGGAAAGAAAAATGTATGAGAAGAATAACTACTTTAAGATTCGAAAATTAGTTAAAAACATTTAATTTCTTAAAAACATGCAAAAGTTATTTTTCCGTTACGATTCGTCGTAGGGCATTTTGAAATCGATGTTAGAAGGCGTAACTTTGTGCAAAGCCATGGCATAAAAGGAGCACACTTTGCGATTTTCTCAATATTTTATTTAGGCGACCGATTTCTCCTCCGCAGATGCATCATCAAGTTTTACACGTCATTTATGTGATCGATCTCACGATATTATAGATGGATCTCGCAATGTATACAATCTTACTCTGTTGATTCGATCACGAGGAATTTCTAGCATGTCACGTGGCTTATCAGTCGAAAAAGATCACCTGTGGTCTCCAATATAAATGAGGAATCACTCTTGGCAGCCATCTTTTTAGCCCTAAATTTGAGTTCACTGGATACTGGCCTAGGAAAGTGGAGATGTAGAACTGATTCGGACCAAAATTTCGGAAACGGAGAAGTGTAAAAGAAACAGGACGCGAGCGAAGAAACATCTCCTAAATCATGAATAACTGCTGGTGGTCACATAAAGGGACGATGGAAACGGGGGAGTGACGGCAGGGCATCGCAGTGAGTGACATCGCAGCAGGGACGCTCCGTCGATGGAATCACATTTTTCAGCGATTGGTGGCGGAGGAAAAAAAAAACTCAACTTTGAAAATTGAGGAAACAGGGAGAAGAGAAGGGGTGGATGGAGAGATAGGGAGAGTTTGCGAATAGTTGAGAACAAGCTGTGCAAGAATGAAAGGAAGGTGGGCCAAGTCGGGGGTTGACAGGATAAGGGACGTGAGACCAAGATGGCCGACTTCCAACCCCATCCTCATCCCCCAGGAACCTCATCCCCCCACACCATCTGTCCTCCAACTTCTTTCTCCTCTTTCACTCCCCTTATACATCCGTCTCCTGTGAACCTTTTGCGGAAGAAAGTTTTTTTTTCTTTACCCTTCCTTCGTAGCTGGGACACCCTCCCGGTTCGATCCCTCGGTGCCACAACCCTTTCCACGCACCCTATTCAACTTCTGTACCCCTTACCCTATCCTTTCGGAAAGCCTCGTTCCCTTCGCAAAGTCCTATTTTTTTCTTCCTCACACATTCTCGCTGAGCCAACCTTCCGGCACGTGAGAGGCTTCGGAATAAGGAACCGTGGAGATGAAAAAAGGAGAGGTAAGGGAGGGAGGCTGTGGGGGTGGAGCAAAATGGAAGACAATGTAGAAGAAGGCTCGCGACCATTCTCCACTCTTGTTCCTTTGGAAATTCCCAGACAAACCGAAAGTTCCCTTAGAAAAATCCCACTACAAAGGGTTCCCGCTAAGTATAGTCGTGTATTAGGTCACAGTGACATATGTACCATTAGCGATTAATTGGTACTTTACATTTATTCTAAACAAGAGTGACCAAGGCTTTACCGTGTCGCATTAGCTTCTATGAAGACTCCATAGGTAGCAGACAATGCACTTCGCTATGTTCCAGATATTCGTATGATAATTTTTCTTATATGTTATATTATTATGGCATATTCAATGAGGTTTTAATCAGTGATATCTTACAGTAATATCTTTCAGTAATATCTTACAGTAATATCTTACAGTTGTATCTTACAGTAATGTCTTACAGTTACTTGCTATTCAATACAGATTTTACTTCTGTGCAACTGAATGTAATTGTAACGAGATAAATTATCATCATCAACAACATCACCTTTGGCATTTGCGACACAGAAGCACGTCTTTTAACAAGAGCTCAATTTCAAATTCTCTACCGTTCCGGGCTCAAAGTAAATTTCCAAGAGTCAACACAAAGCATTTTTATGGGAAAACCGGGAATTAGGAGCCTTCTGGGATCAAACCTACGATAGCTAGGATATATAGCTCACTATTATCGTTCAGGATCATACAATATAAAAGGGCCAAGTCAGTGACGATTGTAGTTTAGGCAGAGAATCCGCATCCTGTATGTAACAACATACGAGATGTTCTGACCTAACATATAACGTATTAGATAAAAATGCCGGTGAATAATGTAAAGAATGTTTGGAAGGTAAGAAAATAAAAGTTAATGGCAAGAAAATAAGTTATTTGGAAAATAAATAAGAAAATTATTTTCCTATTTTGAATGCTTCGCGATCTACGAGACAATCTACGTGAACGACCTGGTTGCCTAACTCCAATATTTATAGGCTAATATTGCTTAAATGAATGCCTAGTTGTGTCAAAGGTCGGACATATCGATTGTTTTCGAGCAAGGAACATACCCTGAAAGTCTCGCGCGAATCCGTTTCACACAAACGTGGTCCTCCCCGTATAAGCCTTTATTAGAGATTTATAGGAAATGTTGATCTTCCCTGTAGAATGAAGTAGAGAAAATTGTCGTGTCTAGGAAAAAATTAGCTCTTACAGTGTACGAAATTATTTCAGAGACGCGTGTAAGTTACGGGTTGGGTTTAAGGCAACATAAATTTTAAATCTCCGATGAGGGAAAGAAAACATCTCCAATCTCAATAAATCCTTTATGAAAATGTAATCTATTTCGATGCTCTCATTAAGAGATAAATCACCATTGCAACCCCTCCTGAATCCGCAACGGTTATTGGCTGTGGAAGGTTGGGAATCGTAGAATGATGAAGAGGGTTGCGAGGATCCTAGTGTTAGAGAATGTGGGGGGAATACGGAGGTAGGTTAGAGAGGATAAGGGTTCTGGGAGAGAAGTCTAGAAAGAGGTTGACAGAAAGGGTACGGGAAGAGAGAGAGGATCGGATGGATTTAGGGGTTGTGGTGGGAAAAGAAGATGAGGGTTCTGGGTGGAAGTCAGATTTAGGATGAAGTGAAAAGTTTGATGCAGGTAAGATGGGGAGTGGGCAACCGAGGGACGTGTACCTAGGATGATATTTTATGCTGCTGATGGAATGAGTTAGATGCTGGACGGAGAAGAGTTAGAAAAAATCTAATCCAAATCCGAATAGAATGGAAAAAAATAGAATGTAGAACATTTGAAATTAAACCGTAAATACAATGACTGGTTTCGTCTTCGTCAACCATCCTCTCTTCTCTATTCCCCACATACTACAATTCGAAAAAATATTAAATTAAGTTAAAGATTAAATCTTCTAACTAAATTGGAGATCCAACTATCGAAAAATCCAGCTATCTAAAAATACCTAATTTCATAATCATGAACGAGCTTTTTTGTCATCCAGTTCTGCCAACTGCCCCTTGCATCTATTGTTGCTCTTCATAGTTATGTAGCTTCATGACCTAGACCTTTGTTTCTCAACCCCTATTCCTTCCTTCTAATAATTTATTTCTAGCCGTTACTTTGTATGTGAGCCTAATTTGTATTACTTCCACACTAAATTGCACTCTTTGGCATCAAATTTTACTTATTTGTATTTATTTTCATTCTAGTAGTAATATTATTTTTAAAACCTACATTTTCATCTTCCATTAGTCTTCCTTTCGAACCCGGGTATTCTTGTGTGTCATACTTCCTTTCGTCATAGCGGCACCCGCCGCCAACAGAGAATCTCTGGGCCTAATCTAAGAGACCTTTCGCTTTGCTTACAATGCCTCCCGAAACCTGAATGAAATAGGTGGCTCAGCACTCAGATCATCCTCTCCAAATGTGGAAGTCCGTGGCTCGACTTTCAGTCATATCGATGTTTTTATTGGATTTTCAGCCGCACGTTTAAACGTGCAAAGTTGTAAAACCTCTCCTTTGCCCCTGAACCAGAGGGAAAGAGTAGAGCCGAGAACGACAAACGATGACAGATAGAGGATAGCGAACAAGAAGAAAGAGGTAGGAAGAACATGAAAATGGCGTTACCTTCTGGATGATTGGTGTCACGAGAAGGAAGCCAAGAAAGGATGTACAAGAAAGAGCGATGTAAAAGGACCGGGGACGAGGCATTGGGAGGGAATTCTGAGTTGTAGAAAGAGGATGTTTAGGGGTAGGTGGGAAGTGCAAGTGATGGGGAAAAAGGTTTGACGGATTATGTGTCTCGTGTTCTGGCGGCATAGTGTCGAGGACGAAGTGTAAGGTAATTTGGTGGGCGCGAGAGAAGATGCCGATGTAGCCCATGCGGTTTCGCGGGGTTATGCAAGAATTATTGATGAAGAGCTCCCGAAGTTTGAATCGAATTTTAATTGGACCTGGGAAAATGGAGGGAGACAAGGAGAGGGTAATCTAATGGGTCGGAAAAAAATATGACTGCAATGCGAACTTCGTGAAATTAATTTTATTCCTTTTCCAAACATCGCGTTTTAATACGTACTCATATCTCATGCAAGTTGAACTAACAACGATCGGAATTGAAATAAACAGTAGTACCGACGTCGAAATGAAATCGGAGTTTGAGAAATGAGTTCCTCCAAATTATGGCGGTGACTATACTCGTATTTAACGGAAGTATATATAACGGAAGGATTTTAGCGTTAGATTTGATGTTTTCTTCGACCTTATTCAGGTTACACCAAAAATACGCGGTTTGCCTTTAAGAATTTTTTCTCTTCGTGCTTCTAAGAGTTGGTTGTTCGTTATTCATTCATGCATTTGCTCATTTTACTCCGTTCATAAAGTTGAATAACATTGTAATTTTACATTCTTAAACCAAATACATTAATCTTTGTCCCAAACTGTAAAATCACATATCATACTATACTAGGGTGAGTTTCCCCTATTCCCTATCCTAATTTAGAGCTCTAAAAGATTCAGAATTCCGTAGCATGAAGTTATAGTTTCTTTGAAAACATAATTAAGTACTTCAATTCGTGGAACCTTCTAACATTATTCATGGTGAATGAAAAGAACTGAGTATTCCGCTTTCCACAGAAAATTCTTTTTTCTGCCTTTTTTGTGGAAACCGTATTATTTATTTCATTTTATTCACCATTAATAATTGCTTTAAAAACTCGAATAATGAATCCCTTAGAGGTTTCATTCCTGGTCTATGTACGTACTTCATTTGATGGTCTTTTCGAGAGTTTATATATGATACGTTTGAATTCTTTTCTTGTTATATTTTTATCACCATTCATACGTTAAATAAAAATAATTTTCTTAAATCTAACCATTCACGATTCTTATATTTCCTAAGTAAACCCATCGTTTAAGAGTGATACTGCATATCTGCGTTAAAAAATGTAGATCTCATCAACGTGGATAATTATTTGTATACGGATCACTTTGACTTGTTTAAATATCTTTTATATTTTAAGATAATCGCAATGGTAAATCATTTGTGAAATATAAAACAAGTGAACTCTCCGTCAATCGTGTTGAAACCTTAATCAATTAGTATCACTTCCCTTAGAAAGGAGAAAGACTAAAAGTCTATCATCTTCTTACCGTTGATACTGTAGAAGGCCTAAATTCTCTTTGAATCCTTATGGAAAATTCATGAGCTCGGATTGAACACTCGCCCTATACAAGGATTGCTAAAAAAACCATTTTTCGAAAATTTCGTGTATTCTACAAAAATTCTCGCAATTTAGAATCGAAAACAATATTTCAGTACTGAAAATTAATTCCTTTCTCAATTCCATAAGACCACCGTTTCTAACTTAATTTGTGAAAGAAAATAAGCCTTCTAGAAAAAAAAATAAACATTAAGTGCATTTCTTATAGGCGCCATTCTAAATAACCTGAAGAAAAAGAATCTGGCTACATTAGAAGTGCGAAACCCGCAAAAGCGGGTTCAAGTTACGAAGTTCAATTATACGTGCATTCATTAAAATTTTATGAAGTGGTCTGAGATTTGTTCATACATTCGTACGTAATCAGACAGCAAGAGACGGGATCAAGACAGGCAAATAAGACAGGAAGAGGAACTATGAATGATGCAAAATTACCTCTCACTATAAAGCAGTTCAGCTTCATAATCATCTCAGAGTACAGTTTGGGTGATCCTAGACAACAGCAACGAATGCATAATTTCCAACAGCATTCTTGATTTACATCCATCTCTCACACATCAGTGTCACAGCTACAACTTCCTCATTGGTATAGGAAGCGGAGAGAGGTGTGCAAGATGAATTCTGAGGGCAGACCTTGAGTGCCTCAAGTGAAATATTGAGGTCCCCTTCCAATTATTCCGCGTCTTATGACCTGGGAAATACGACCCCGTGTTAAAGTTCTACGAGACTGTCACGTCTCTCCACCAGGGTATTTCGTTTGCAGATTACGGTGCCCTCGCTATGTACGGGCAGTTGCTGGAACAGAATTCCTCTCAGCTCGCCGTGAAAACTGCTCACGAGATACATATTTAAGGCAAAGCTCAGTTGGAGTTTAAAATTTAAACACTGTGACATTGAAAGCAGCAATTTCAGGCGTGAATTGATGGAAATTATTCACGATAGAATTTAAGAATGATACTGATCTTGTAAAATTAGTTTTGTTCTCGGAGATGCATAACAGTTGCTAATATCCCACCACCACTACGGGGAAATTTAAGAGCAAAAAAGAATTAATCATGAAAATTTTTCTAGAAGCATGAGATCGACGAAGTCCCGAAGAAAAGTTGCAGTGTAGATATTTCTGAATACTTTAAAACTTCATTTCTTGCTGAAAATACGTAGAACTCATTGGCCTTTCGGCTTTTTAAACGAAAATGAACATATTCCCAGTCAAGACACGTAAAAACACTTGCCGGCAGTAAACATTTTACAGCCTTCTCCTCTTGAATACGATTTCCCACGAATGGGTTCGGTAGGGAAAGGTAAGGAACTCTGAAAGGGAAAGTCCATTCCTACCAACTGGCTGATTGGACCGTAAAATGCACCAGATTTCTGTGTAATTCACAATTCGAATGAGTATACTTGAATGATGCTGTAACTCACTTTACGAGAACATGATCCACGCCGCACACTTACTTTCTTTATTTTTCTGTGAAGAGATCATTATTACTCACCCTATTTTACGGTGTCCCCGCTTCATTCTCCTTAACTTCATGTTTAACAAAGAGATTATTTCCTCCTCACCTGTTCTCCATGACTCATAATCCGAGATCGTGGTCTTGATAGACGCAAGTAGCAACGTATTCAGACCAAGCACGTTTGAATGAGCTTTGCAGCTTCATTGAACTTTGAGGATTTAGAGGAACAAAGTATCTTTCGACATTTGCACTTGAGTTTTCTCTATTTAATAGGATTAACAATGACATAAGAACTTGCCTCACCGTAACATGACGTTGATATACGAGTTACTTCTCAATACTTCGTCGAACTTCTTAACTTCTTATAATTGCTTTACTTTTTGTTTTTGACCGACTTCTCAAACAAGATTATTTGAAGAAAAGCATGAATTGTAATGCAGAAATTTTCTTTGCACTGGCATCGGTGAAACATTGTCTCCTTTATTTAGAACAGTATATTCTAATACTTCCTAGTTCTAATGGAGTCTGGTTGGAACCTCCACCCCTTCACGCTCTGTGGAGTGGATGATGTGATTATTCTAGATGAGGAATGAGGTAGTTTGCCCATGCATTCCTTATAAGTGAAAAAAAATGAAAGTAAGTGTTGCGCAATGACCCCATGAATGACCGTTTTATAGCAGTGAGGAGCGGACAAGATGAATGTCATTTTTAAGCACCGATTATACATAAGTGGGTTTCATATTATCACAGCCATAAACAAGACAGGAGGTAATGGAAGGTACAGTTTTCCCTATCCTTCATCATGATAAGGTAGCAGGCACACAAATTGTGCAGAAATTGTAAATGGTTTTTACGGAGAAAGCCTTATTATAACTAAACAGCGGTTAGGCTGTATAGGCTGGTAGTCTTGTGCCTATATAATTATGTGATATGTACAAAGTACATACATATTTAAGTATTTAATAGGTCATAGCCTTTATGTTGTCAAATTTATAATTAATTAACACAAAATCTTGCCTCCTCAGTCTCCATCGGAGTCAGTTTTAAGACCGTTGATAACAATTGCTTGAATCCCTTTTATTGTTATTTGGTATCCAAACGGAATAAGGAATGAGAAAGGAAAAGGAAAATTCCTTTCAAAAGAATTCACATCGCCACCTTTTCATCCTCTGATTTTGAGGTTTTCTCAAAATACCCTGTGGTAAATTATGTTGACATTCCGAGTCAGGCTTTACATCTCCTTCACTAGTTATGCTTTTGACAGAGCGTTCGATAAGGGAAAAAACATATTTTTCGGTCTCATGATTAAAGGAAAAACTTGCGCAACAACTTTGGAAATAATTTTCAGTGAGAATTTGAGAGGATTTCTTGCTAAGGCTCCCTTTAATATAAACTTTTATCATACTTACTTCTTTGAAGATAACCTCCGCATAAATATTCAGGAAAAATCCACCGGGATAACTTTCAGAGTCTGATGATGGAATAAAAATATTACCGGCACACGCGGAAGTTTTATCATATAAGTTTGGGATTGACATGTAGAAAACTCACAAATAGCTACGAGGCATACTAGTTTACTAATAAAAGTTCTTATAAAATTCATTCAACCGAAATATACACACACCAGTTGCAAAACGAAGGGTTACTAAAGATGTGTCATTGGTGTGGAGCTCTTTACTCTGCGACCAAATACCAGAGAATGCCAAGAAAGAATAAATAGACAAGTAACTGTGCAAAAATTTTGTTTTCAACATTTAATAAATATCATCACCATTTCAATCTATCGGTATCAATATAATCACTATTTCTTTGGAGCACGTAAAATTTTTTCATAGTGACAGTCTTTCATAAAGATGAAAAAAATTTATATATAATCCAGTCTATCAGGTGGTCTGTGAAAATATTTGTGTGTGAGCTGATTTTTACTCCGTGAGTGACCTCTTTAAATCTTTTTAAACCACACACCTTAAAGCCCACATCAAATTGGGAAAATTCTATTTCTAAAGAATTGTTTTAAACCCCATTTATCTGCATGAAACAAATATTTACCACCGAAGGCAGGAGCTGAGTGATTTATGGCTGATAAATTATCTGCTCTAACTCGAGGATGACTTTTCTCGATAGTTTACTAAGTAAATCTACAATGATTTATGACCAGATTTGCAAAAACGTATTTTATGGAAACATTGAATCATCTTTTCTTTGCTCAAGAAAATATTTCACATTTATATGCGGCGATACATTGAATGTACATAATGGCTTGACGAAAATACCCAATAACTCCCATACTCTTTATTCCTACCATCATTTATATCTTTATTTTGTATCGCAAACAAATCTCCTGCCAATGTGAATGATATCGCCAGAGAATCTCTGGATCTAGTCTAACAGGAAATTTCACTTTGCATACGAGGCCTCCGATGCCTGAATGAGATTGGTAACTCATGTCACAGCAACCCAACCCAACCCAACCTAACCCCTCATGAAGTCCAGGATTCGACTCCCAGTATTTATATATTTTCACTTCCGAATATCCTTTTATTAAACTCGGGAGTGCCATACCTCCTCTGATCATGTTTTTATGTTAAATTTTCGTTATTGATTACGAGAGCGACTTAAATCGATGTATTTAAAAATTAAGTCTGGAATTGGAAGGGGTATTTTAAAGTTTAAGCGTAATTCACTGGATTAAGCCACCGAAACAAGTTGGCCATTCTTTTCCCCGGTCTTAAATCACCAAGAGCGAGAGCGGTGGATAAAACGCCAACAAAATCTGTTAGCCAAGGGCTTGTTTAATATGAAAAAACGCATTAATACGAGAGAGCGAAGGCAACAGAATTACACCCCAGAGATCGGTACTGCCTGGAAAAAAGATGATGGATTAGGAAGTAAAGTATAGTAGAAGAGAAATAAAGTGGAATAAAACATAGGCTCGTTAAGGAGAGAATATTTGGATTTGGAAATATTTGAATATCCTGGATTTGGGGAAAGTCATTGCAAAGGAAGATACGACAACGTAGACCCGAAAAGCCGCTAATGCTCGGTAAGAATGAAATTGGTTATGCCTCGTAAAATAGTGGTTTTAACCAGACGCGAACAAACCCCGATGGATGTGAGAGGCCTCTGAGGGGTATACAAGCCGCCGAAATAAAGAGGTATATATTGTGGTAGCGGCCGAAAGGTAGACATTCATTTCTAATGTTCATTCGTGGATTTAATTGCTGTGCATACATTAACAATCGACCCCTAACAAATTAATTGCAAAAAAATCGTAAAATTGTAGGAAGCCCCATATTTTTCTACATGGTGAATAACAGTAATAAGAATGACCATTCAGTGTTGAACTTCGAAAAGTTATCGACAGCTATTTCGAAATTGAATTTTTTATCCCTATCCAAGGTATCTAGTGATTACGAAATAAAGATGTATCGTGATTTTAGCCTCTGAAGGCATATCTTAATTGAAACTGCTATTACCTAGTACTTTTTTGTTCTAACATTGATAAACAGCTTGGGTCGTACATTTTTAAGCCTGCGTCATATTTTTCTTTTATAAATAGGAGGTTTAAATTTGGTGAGCTCCAAATTTTTTTTATCCATACCAACGACCGGTTTCGTTATATTTTAACACAATCACCCGATGATGTTACAATGTAACGAAACTGGTAGTACGTGGGAATAAAAATACTTTTCGGACTCAAATCCTATCCAGGAGCCATTGATAATGGAGGCACTGTCTCTGAAATGCGCATTGGGACTTCCAAGAAATCGGTATTCCGGAGCTTCCCGCTTGTCTTTAAACGCGAGTTCCGCCGTCACACGGCTTACGGAGTGTTTTTAAACATCTAATTCATTAACAGCCATGTTCCAACTTCCTTTTCTTTCAGCTTATCAAGTATGTTTCTTTACTGTGTCGTAACAATACTTATTTCATTACGTTCACGATTTACAAGGGTATCGGTCTTGACTTCATTTCATTGCCATCGTTAGCTATAACCATATTATCTTAAGGATAAAGGAAAGGAAGGTAACTTAGTAGGTTGTAAAACCTACGAAAATACCAAAGGAATATTATCTTACCTTTCCTAAGACGAACTAAAAAGTGAATAGGCTAGAATGGATGGAAGAAAACTTATAAAATAGCCACTTCGGGACATGCCGTCCCCTTTTCAGCCATCTTTTATGCGTCTAGATGCTTCCTCATTTCCATCTCTTCTACTTTTGCTTTCTCCTCTCGTTTCTCCAAGCCACTATCTCCTCTCCTTCCACTCTCGAGAGAAATGTTCTTGTACAGCAACATAACCAACTATATACTCTGGATTCTGCTTCAAGGACGGTTATAGAGAGTGGAAGCGAAAGTTGGAAATATGTTGTAAAGGGAATAAGAATACGGGGAAGAGAGAGAGAGAAAAAACTGGAGAGAGTAATGGAGGCATGATGGAGTGGGAGGTATTATGTGTGGATGAGGGGAGATTTGGTGGTAGATATAAGGTGTTGAAGTCGTGAGTTGTTGCGGGAAGAAGATTAGGAGGGGAAGTGTAGGCGAGAAGGGATTATGGCGGGGTTTTGGGATGATGCAGTGAAGAAGAGACTGAGGCCATCTCCTCCAGGATCTCCTTAGGAGAGGCATTTATAAGTTGAATGGAGATGTGTTGAGAGAGGGCATTAACTTCTTTCTTTGCTTTCTCCGCGCCTTATCTTTCCTTTCTCCATCCATTTTCACTCTTTATTAAAAGAATGGTTTTATGGCTTGTAATTCCTGTGAAGCACTTCTCTGCACTCTCGGAATCCGTGCCTCTCGCAATTTTTCCTTTAACTTCTTAGTTTCCCTTGAGATTTGTTCCTATGCCACTCTCTTTTGCTATCGTTCAGCCTTACTCCACTTCCTTCACTTCAGCTTTACAGTTTTAGGAGAGGTGTACACAACATCTATAAATACATCACAGAGGGGGAAACGGCGATTTAAATTAGAATAAAAAGTGCCAGTCGCAGTTTCCCTTTTCGTTTCTTTTCTTCTCTACGGCCCTAATTAAACTTTTTCTCGCATATTCCCTTACACAGGGTACTTACGAGTGATTTTTTCACCTGAACTGTTGCGGTGAATATTTTTGAATCAATTATCCGCGTCATTTTCCATCAATAATCCGTTCTAAATCCAAGCGTAAGATGTCAAGAATTAGTACGAAAATAAGGTGCAGTTGGATTTATTTTATTTTATTGTATTGTATTTTCTTCATTTTATTGTGTTATATTTTATTAGTTTTATTTTATTGTA
>KZ308182.1:2033979-2088068 GCA_000376725.2 Ladona fulva | reverse complement strand
ATTGTATTTTATTGATTTTATTATATTTTATTAATTTTATTTTATTATATTGTATTAATTTTATTTCATTATATTTCATTAGTTTTATTTTATTATATTTTATTCATTTTCGCCTACTATTGATTTAAAGATTCCCTGCGTACAATCAAATTTTTGCAACGACTTTATATGAAATAAACTCTTTTCTCTGGGTACATTAACATTCTTGAAGGCAGTTCTAACCGCAATATTTTCCCAGGCTGCACGGAAAATTTGTAAAATAATTAAAATCGCTCTTTGAGATCTTCGCCCATTCCAATAGCAAAGCTTGTGAGATTCTAGAATTTTTATATTGAATAAATACCATTTATCATTAATTGCCATTTGATCGTTTCTTCGTCTTTTCTTCATATTCCGTAATTTACGTTTTGGTGATACGTAGTCGAAGATGAGTCGTAACCGGTCATTGGCAAACTCTTTGCGGAAACTACAAATTTTTCATTTCTTATCTATGGCGTTCCACCAAGTAATTCTAAATCATATCCATTATATACATATGTGCTTACCTATTTCGAAGTCTTCAAAAGCCAAATTTAAATTATTTAATTCTTTTAAATTACTCGTCATAAGTTTGCTCTTTTATTTATTTAGCGAACCAGCTAAAGCTATATACCTTTTTAAGATAGACAATAAAAAATACATGCAAATCAGCAGATATCCTCCTCGTGGAGAAAAATGAAGTTGAGACTGATAAAGAGATGATAACTTGGCAAAAGGATTCGTTTTAGGGTGGCATATTTGGAGGAAGAAGCACGAACAAATCATTAACTGAGCAGATTATTTTTCTTGTCATCTTCCCTTTACCTCTTTCTCCCTTCGACCGATCTACAAACTTTCTCTTCCAATCCTCTTGCGGTTGCGGCGAAGGAAATATAAAGAATCCTTTAAACATGAAAATACACGTCTTACTACGTTTATACCACTATGATTTCTACCTTATACAGGAGAAACTACTAGCAATAAAAATAGAAGCATCATATACGCTCTTACTTTCTGAACCTTATGATCCTACGCCAAACGTACAGCCGTCGACATTATTACGTTGTGAGGAGAATTTACGAAACATTTTCTTTTGTACTATGGACTTATACAAAGTAACGCCAGCACACCCTGATTTTATTTTACTTTTGACTCTTCTTCCCCTCTATCTTACGTGTCCTTTCCTCTTCCTTAATTTACCTTCATATTTTTTCTTCTTTCTACCGCCAACTCTTCTTCCTCTTGTTTGTTGCTCGTAGGGGTAATTTGTACCAAGTGCATTACAAGAAAGAATTTCTATCCTTTCGGATATAAGACGTTGTACAGCATTGCAGACTTCATGACCCACCATAATACGACGGGACTGACAAGTCTCGTATTCGAGTTATTCGAGTATGGTGTTATACCTATTTTACCCATTTGTCTCTGTGTATTAGCGGTTTCTTCCTGTTTTTCCTTCTTTTGAGAGCGTTTTCCCGCACCGTGGGTTTTCTCTTAAGTCATGAGGAGTATACCCATTCTGCCAGTTTCCATTGTGCTCATTTTTCAATGACGTGGTTCATAGATTTTGCTTCGTCCATGACTTTGCTTAATTATTACTTTAATTACAAATATAGAGGAACCATGAGAAAACTACACTTCTCATCAACGCATCCAATGATCCATTTTTACGTATTAGTTACTGTATTAGTTGATTTATAATAACTCTTCGAGAAACATAGTGTTGAAGCTTTGATTACTAAGGGATGAGAGTATACTTGTAATGAAAAGGCCAGATGAGGAGAACGCTCTTTCTGCTTCTGCGGATGTCAAAGGGATACTCAGAAAGGGTTTATACTTATTAGAAGGGAAAAACCGGGATTTCCCGGGATATACTTTGACTTTCCCGGGATAAACTTTGACTTTCCTTTGTAACGGGATTGCTTGGTAACGGGGTAACGGGTTGCTTTACCCGCGGAGTCCCGGAATTCCAGAAAAACAAGATCCCGGGGCGACGAGCACTAATCAGCTCGTGCCCGCACAGACCTCCTGCTGACAATGTTTCCCTCCACACAAAATTTAGCTCGCCCACATCCCTCGTCCCCTGCGTCCTTCCAAACCCACAAGCTTCTTCCCCAGTAACCCCGTTCCCCGCACCTAATAAACTTTCATTTCCTCAAACTTCGCTCCATTCTTATTCTCAGCTAAACAAATCCTTTACCTTCCTCTTGAAAAAATTACCACCGCCTTGTTGCCCCACTTCCTCCCGCTTACAAGTCTCCTGTGACTCCTTAAATCCCTCCCTTTCTCTCTTCCTGTCCTTTCCCCCCTGCTTCATTCCCTTCCACTAACCTCACTCCCTTATTCTCCTCACATCTTATTTCTCCATTGTCTCCCACTCTTTTGATTTTCCTGTTTGTCTTTGCACCTTCGGAGTTCTCTCGGGGAACTCGGTACGGAAGTTTTCTGCAGTAAGACCGCTCCCAAGTTCACGCACTCCTGTTAAGTATTCATTCGATCAAGACTACCCATGTATGCACTCTAACTGAACATGGCAGCTCGTAGACCGAAATGGTCGAAGTTATAATTTCTTTACGACAGGGATCCCCACATAATAATAAATAGTTTATTTTAATTTGCTTTTCCCTAATAGATATGTCTTTTTAATGGATATATATTTTCAAATCAAACGACAGACATCCTCTTATGAACTACAGCAATATATATTTTAACTTTTTCCTATCTATAATAATAGTTTTTACACTGCTTTGTGGGTTCTTTTCTGCTATGGTTTTTTCCCTAAGCTTGGTTTTGTGTATTTTTAATTCTACAAGAAATTTTCCCATACCTATTAATATAACACGTTCAATGCGGATACCTCCATTTCCAATGCATTTATTACTCCAACATTGGAGTGATCCGAAGTGAACGTGTTAACTACCTTTTAGTATTTTTATGAATCAGATCTAAATTACACTGAAGATGGATTAAAGGAAGGAGAAGATTTTATATTCTCAATTTCATTCTAAATGAAAACTTTATTTATAAATACTAGTAATTATATAGTTTATTCTACGTAAAAATAGTTTTGAATCAGAGTAGGAATTCTGTTCATGTCAACCTTTCCCTTAGTAATCTCAAAACTTTTATAACAAAAGACGTGTACTGAGGTAGATATTACGTAATTTCTTGGAAAGTTCTCAGAACTATTTAAGAATGAGTGACATTTCTCGTCATTGAATACATCCTAAACACGTTATTACAGCGAAAAAGAAAACTTCGAATGGTACATAAAATTAAGGAATTTTCAACCATTTGAATTTCCCGTCTCACTCATGGATTCCAAGACACCTCATCATACCACGTTAAGCTTACATCAGTACAGTGGTGAATAGTCAGTTATTCTTGAGAAAATCATGAAACGGATACTATAAATTGTTCTGAATCCTAATGAACTGAATTTTCAAGTTAAGTAGCTTTCTTTTCTCGTGATGCAATTACAAACTTTTCCCATTAATAACTCGGTTCATTTTATAGAAAAGTAACGCTTCATTCATTCATTTCCTCGGATCCTCCTCGCGGATATACGTAATAAATCACTCGGCACGTTAAAGGAGGACTTCGAGCGTGCAAGGAGATGGAAGACCCCTCATTTCCATTACCTCGCAATTCCTCTTTTCATCTCCTCTCCCCAGTTCCCACGTCACGATTGCGCTCCGTCCGTGACGTCACTTAATCCCTAAAATGAGATTCACGCTTTAACTTCGGCGTGCCTTTACTCCCTCCATAACCCCTTCCTCTCCACGAAATCCTCTTACTTCATCCAAAGACAAAAGGGGAATTTCTGCGAAGGCAATCCCGCTGACGTCGGTGGCGCGATTTCTCTTTCTCCTTCCCACATTCACGGACCGACACTTAAGGAAAAAATGAGAGGATATTACCCGTGCCAGCACGCGATCTGAAAGTCAAACGTCGGGAATACCCCTTTCCTTTATTGGTTCTTTTCAATTTTAATGGCGGCCGCGACTCGCATGCAAATATTGTTCGAAATGCGAAAAAGGCGGGTCGATCCGAGAGGGGATTCAGGGTCTTGGGGGGATGTTTTTCTCGAGATGACGCTTGTAAATGAATTTCGATGAATAAAAAACTCTTTCTAGTCGTAATATTTGTAGCGCTGATGAAATATTTACGGAATGTATATTTATGGAACTGCGCTCGTTAAATATTGAATTGAAATGTTTCAGAAGACTTCCTGAGCTTTATGAGGCAAAAATGTACACGGTTGTTATTAAAATAGAGATTTAAAGTAATCCTTAAGCCATAAGCTTAAGGGGTCTGCCACAGAGTTCGTACAATTGCCAGATCAAAGAAAACTGTCATATGTTGACCACGAGCCAATGCCCTATTTATACAAGTATTAGCATGGGACTATTCCCTATCAATTATCTACGTTTTCGCGGACGATACGCGACAACAATAAGCTGAAGAAGTAGCTTGAACACCCTGTGTTTATGCCCCCTGCAATACCCCCAAAAATGGCTTGTAGGGTATTAATGTAGATGTAGATGTATAATACAATAAAAACGTCATTTTTGGGCAAAATTGGAACTAGGGATGGGACATCTTCCATTTAACACTTGTCAAAATAATGTACAAACACGAGTATGTAACATTTGAAAATTATAAAATACAGTATATAAATTTGCATGAGCAAAGCGGAAATAAAGGAAGGAATTACATAACATATTAGAAATATAAACTACAATATCTACATATTTTAAGAAGCTCACTGGAAATTCAAAAAAACGGATGAAAGACAAAATGGTTTTTTGGAGAAAAAAACTGATTTTTTTTCACAGAAAAAATGTTTTCACTGGCTGGGAAAACCCAAAAATAGAAGGGGATTTGAAAAAACTGTGAAAGGAGGGAGGAAAGGGTGAGAGGAATAGATTAACTAAAATAACTTAGTACCTAAACCATTCTTGTGAGATTAATACTAAACGTTAAATTTTTTATTTAAGAGAGATTCATTTAAAATTACGTAAGAGGAGAGTTTACTTTATTCCGGTGCTATTCTCTTCCTTTCGCAATCCCCTGACATCCTTTGTATTTAAAAAGAAGCAACTAATTTTAAAAGTAGAACCAACTCAGCTTGCATTTGAGGCCTGCGGGAGTAATCACGAAATGTCTCACAGCATAAGGCGATTCGGTCATCATCATACATCAAAGGAATTCCGCTTCAATCCCTTTTCCTCCGGCAATCACCGAGCTGTAAGCTCACTGCTGGCAGTCTCTTCAAACTGCAAAGACCATTAGACTCAAAGTTAGCTTCCTTCATTGAAAGCAGTAGTTAAAATAATGTCTTGAGAAATTTCATTCCGATATGCACGACCGTGAGAATCTCCGTGAATTTTTTTCACCTCTGTACTGATGTAAGCCTAACGTGGTATGATGAGGTGTTTTGGAATTCATGAGTGAGACGGGAAATTCAAATGGTTGAAATGTTATGTACCAATCGAAGTTTTCTTTTTCTCTGTAATAACGTGTTTAGGATGTATTCAATGACGAGAAATGTCGCTAATTCTTTAATCGTTCTGAGAACTTTCCGAGAAATTACGTAAATAAAACTTGTAAATAAGAAAATAATTCCGAAAGATTTGAGTGACATTCAATTAAAGTTTTTCATGATCGTGTATTAAATTACATCGTGATATATGAAAAGATTTGGTCAGCGAAATGCATAAAATAGACAACAATAATTAAATAGCTCATTTCAGTTCATTCTGGAAGATAAGAATGCCTATTTAATAGAAGATTTATCGTTTGTATTATTAGTAGTACATATTATTACTGGACAACATGTTATAAAAATTAGACTATTTAAAGTTTTAAATTCTATGAAAAAATATGTATAGTATCGATCAATGTGCTTCGACAGCTGAGGTCAATTTGCGTAAAGACCAACACTTGGAATCAAAACCTGGACCTCTTTAACCGAAGTTGAACGCGTTGCCCACTTGGCTATCCGGGAATCAGAAAAAAATGTGTTAAAAGACAAACCATGAGCACTATTTTTCGTTTAATATAGATTGATGGATTTACATATTGTTGAATATATTTCTAAACGTAATCGTTGTAAGACAAATTTTTATAAATAGAAATAAAGATTCACATTGATGTATAAAAACAATAAGTAAATATATTTGCAGAAAATTGGTGATTATAAACCGCTATAAAATATCTATCTTAATAAACATTAACACATGAAAGTGATCGGAGAGTCTCATGGGTTTCGTAAAAGTGCAATTCACGTCATAAATGCACGAAAATACGAATATGAATTACTTTCCCCTCTGGTATACCTCAAATTCCTCGATCATATGAGTATTACGCCGTATTGATACGGAAAAAAATTAATCATGATGCCCCAGTGCCGCTACGCTAAGATTTGAAGAAACATGTTTTGCTCATGGATATCCCTACACTTTACCATTGCTAACATATGACTTTCACATTAAGGGAGAACCCTGAAAGGTATTTAAAACTTTAGAGAATATCGGTCCAAAATATCAGAACTAACATTGCAATTTTTCAGAACTAATTGAAAGTGGTATAAACAATAATACGTCTTTAATGAAGGGCGACATTGAGACTTATTAATCTCTTCTTACGTCAAACCCTTTGTCATTTATAGAAATGATAGATCGAAAAATTAGAGCAAGCTAATCGTGGTGGTCATACCACGATTGGCTTGCTCTATTTTTTCGATGCTGCAAAATCAATTATTATGTGGACTTGTATTACTTGAGAAAACCTGCAGTAGTTTTAGCGTTTAGGTCATAATACGTTTACGGCCTGACTTGTTATGAATTATAGGGGTTGCGTAATTCATTTCGTAATTCAGCAAATATATATCATAAATTTGTAATATATATTCTCTCTTGCTGATCACGAAGCAGCTCAAAGGTCTAAGCGCCCAGGCTAACTTTCTTTCCTCCCAAATACGAGTAAAGTTAGAGGAAACTACTGCTGTTGGTATGAGAGCTAAGCTATAGCGTCGCAATTTTATTCCGTCGAAAGATTCCCTCAACAGCCGTAATCATTCCTTTCTCTTCCTAACTTCTCAGAGGAAGACTGAATGCGCTCCTCTTTCATTGAAAATAAAAGAGGATCGTTTCGCAAAACCGATTGTCTTTTTTCTCTCCTCAAAAAGGTCACCAACCGAGAGGCCAGGCCACCTCCGCCATCACCGCCCCCACCACCTACGCCTCCCCTGCCGACCTCCTCACCCCCGCGCGATGACAACGACGATGCCCCCCGACGTCAGGACACCCGCTCTCCAAGCTTCCGCTGTAGCAGGTAAGTCCGCCGACGGATATTTGAAATTAAAAGCAGCTAGCCGTCGCCACTGGGGGAATGTCCCGGGAAACCGCACCCTTTATGAACGAGCCTAATGAATTCGCGTGAAAAACCCATTTCCGAGACAGATTTTATCCATTTTACCTCCTTTGCCCACGTGTAACTCTAAGTACATGTTCCAACATTACCTGTCTTTCTTTTTTCCATCACTTTCTTCGTCCAGCCCAAGACTGGAGATGAAATTTATGGAATCACTTTCCTAATACTTACCGAAAAACTGATGAGATTACAAGGTAAGGGAAGAGTATTAACTTTAAATGAATTAGTGTGCACCGAGGAGAACTCAAAGGATAATAATAATATTTACTACGTACAGTACAGTGCAATAAAATCAAACAGCAGGCAATGGAAAATGAATAAAATTCAAATTACAAAAGCATAAAACACAGAAAACGCGAGTTTTGAAGAGACGTATAGTTACAAACCAAATTAAATTAGAAATCTCAGATAAGAATAGTAAATTAAATTAATAGAAAGAACATGATCAATTTCTAAAATTAAGATTGCCTAATAACTAATAACCATTATTCCAGCCAGAGACCTTGTTGAAACAGTAATAGAAATGTCGGATGGTAATGCATTCCTCGTTATTGTATTTCATCGCAATGAAACGAAGTAACGAATATCGAGGATTTGTTAATGTTTAAAAGTACTGTAAACTAAGTTACCTTCCTTTGCTTTATCCTTAAGAATCTGATAGTCTGCGCCCTGCGAAGTCTTATAGAAGACAATTTGCCAGTAATTAGTTTCGTTCCTGTTTTCTCTCCGGTCCAATGAGAACGCTGAATTTAATTTCTTCTCCGGTTTTGCCACGAACCGTCAGGCCGGTTTTTTCTCTCCGATTAAATAAACCCTTTGCGGATTCTTCAAATTGTTAATGACACTTAAAGAGAACATCTTTCAATTGTATTTTGAACACAACCATTTATATTAAAGAAATTATCAAATAAAAGGCTCAAATATTAAAGTTTGTATTTCAACTGATGAGTTGCGACTCACAGATGCAGGTTTATTAAACGTAACTACTTTTAAACTGATTGGAACACGAACTGACAACTTGAACTAACAAAGTAACGGTTTCTTGATTCGCTTCAGATTCATGGATTTTTATTTATCGGTTCGGTTCGGTTTTCACTCCGGCGAAAGACTTTCTTCGGTTTTGGTAACTTATTACAGCTCAACAGCATAAACAACACTTTTGGGATAGTAACTAAAACTTGATTGTAAAATTTGAACTGTGAAAAATGGGTTTTTTCGAGTAATATATGTCTGCAAATTCCTTTTGAACTTAATGAATGGAACCGAATTTTCAGGCTATGACAAATAATTCTGGGTAAAATTTCTGGTCACAGACATATTACAAACTACGCTTATTCAATTGAACTTGATCGGCCTGCTTGTCGGGGATGTACAACAATACACGAGAGGATAACTAGAAATGATTTTATGCATTAGAGTTTCATACAACTATTTCTTCAAACTTTAAATCTTTCTTCAGAATGATTTGTCTCAAGGGTCGTCAAACAGTTGAGTTTGTTCTTAAAGCTGTCAATAATTAATTACAGCGAGCCCCTCGGAAAATAAAACAAGCAATCTAAAAAGATGTGAAATTCGGAGAACGGAAATGAGCCTGTGGATATAAGCCATAGAAAAATTAATTAACCAAAATCAGCGAGAAAACTTAATAAGTAATTAGCTTCGGAGACGATTTCCATCTTTCGTTCCTTCCCCCATAAAGTTTTCGCCCATATTTAAAACCGACGAATTTTTTGATTCGGACTCCAACCGCATGGCAACGCGACTCTCGGGATACGATAATTACAAAGGCGATTTAATCTCGAAGGTAGGGAAAAGGCGCCCGGAGGGAGTTGGAAATTAAAAACTTTAGAAGTCATTTTCCGCGGAGATTTCCATACGCACATATTGCGTCCGAAGTCGTTTTAGCGAGATATGCCTTGGAGGTAATCCAGGGAATTGACGGAACAGAAGAAAGGGAATTAACCGATGGCGAAAGAATAATGGAGGAAAATCAGCTACGAATCTCTCCCCTCGTCCAATCCCTATTCTTTTGTTTTTGGCCGTTGGTCATCCACTCTGCGTCCCTCTTGAATTAGTTGGCATCTTTGGCACGTTCCCTTTGCTAACGATTCGCCTCGACACCATATCCAACTCTTTTTCCCTACCTTCGTCCCTTTTCGCTTTCCCTTACTTCTTCTGGTCCCGCACTTTCACTCTCGCCTTGGGAGATTGACTTCCAAGTGGGCGGTCGTAGCGCTGGAGCTGTCAAGGCCTGCAAGAGAGAAAGAAGAAAGAGAAGTAATCTTCAAAATGAGAAGGGAACGAGGGGTGCGGAAAGGAAGGAAGCAGGTATAGAAGAGAAAAGATTCGATTTAAGAATGAGGGAGTAAATAAAGTAGAGGAGAAGAAACGGTGAGCTAGGAATAGAGAAGAGACTGAGATCGCGTGAAATATTCTATCCCTTCTGTTCGTATAGAAACTTGGTAGAAGAGGTATGTAGTTGTCACTTTCCCGGTAGTGAAAAAGGATCAGGTAGTAGTATAGTGTGTTCTTAAAATTTGACAGATGATGAAAGAGATCATCTATGAATAATGGAAAATCAACAAATATCTACGAGTAGAAAACTTAGGAAACCCATGTCTATTCTAACTAAAATAAAACCTCATCGCTATGTAAAAGACTTGCCTTTCACGAAATATCGAACAGTTAAAAACCGTTAATTTTTAATTATTATTTATTTACACTTAGACTGGCTTCATGTGGTAGCCTCAATCAATTACTAATTAAATTATATTACAAATATACTCATAAACCTTTTGATTTTGAGTATTTTCATACATATTTACATAATAACTTAACGTCTCTGTAATAGCAAACATACATAAAATAGATACAATATAGAAACATACTATATATTTTATAATTACTACAATAGTCTCTAGATATCTATTCGTTCATACTTACTTTTACGTTTTTACTTTTACTTTTACGTTTTACTTTACGTTTTATCGAATCGTAATTATAATTAATCATAATTATTAATTTACACAGTTTACTGTTTAACAATAAACACCAACATCGTTTCCCTTAACTCCTTTACAGTTTTAGATTAGGATTTGCGGATCTCCTAATGCAGCATATTCCACTCTTTAGTAAACGAATTATACGCAATATCTGCTATTTGTTTCCTCAGAATTGAGGTCTACTTATGATCCCATAGGGCTGCATAATATTGTTCTTCTATTCTACTTCTTAACTCCAACCTTGCCTTGACTCCGTTTCTTACGTGAAAGATGCCTACTGGTCGATTTTCCATTTGCATTTTTATGTATTTCTAATGATTCCCGACCAAGAATATCTTACGTTTCCGTAACGCTATCTTCTTTCTTGTGTCTCCTTGATAGCTTTCCGTTGCACTTTTTTAATGTTTCCTGCAACGTGGGGATATATCGTTTGGATCTCATACATTTTCGCAAATTCTAATAGCGGGGCCTCACTATTGTCCTATATATTGTTCTTATGTTCCTATCACGATATTATATTATATCACTTAATGCAGGTCTTAAAGGCTTTTGACACGAATCTGTCAATATGGATTCTCCAACCCAAATTTTTAGTCTATATAACCTTTACATACCTATATATTTTCACCTTTAGAATTTTATCTTCCTTAAAGTCATAACTTGTGTAGTAAATTTCTTATCTCAAAAGGTAAGATTTGTATTTTTAAGTTCCCACTACATTCGTCAGACTTCATAGGCAGTTCAGCTTAATGGAACTTATAAAAGAATAATTATAAGTCAAAGATTACTGAGTGGGAATTTTTTAAACATTTTGCTTGGGCCTCTCGCGCTTGGCCTGTATAAAGCGCACATCTATCGTAATAATTCGCAAATGTATTGGAAATGAAGAAATTCGGCGTACTTTGCAAGGCTAGGAAATAGAAAGTGTTTATGAATGACAGACATTTTTATAATAATATATTTCTAGTTTCTAAAATTTTTATCGAACATCGAAGTTCAACACCATTTTCATGTCTGAATTTTGTATGTATACTTTTTTCCCAATAATATCACGTAAAATTGCCGTTTAATCAGTATATAAATCCGTTATGTTATTGTTTAGCTTTAATATTTTCGGCATGGTAAACCTTGCCACATCCGTTATGTATTTCATACATGTACAAAATGTTTTCGAGTAAAATTAAGAAAATTGAGAATTAAAGGTTTCAGAATCAACCTAAGAATTTCCTCCTTATCAAAATCCCCCAATCTTTATTATTTAGCGCGATTCTGAATAGAGCATCGATTAACCCGTCACGAAACGTGAGCACAGTGTATTGTTTTCCTTCATCCGAAACAAACTCTGACAACTTAAAATAAAAACATCGCGTACAAAGTCTCCTTTCACCAAACCTCGACTCCGAATTCACCTCCCAAATATTTCCCGCGCAAGATTTCAAAGGAACACGAGACTGACGGGTCAAAGAGTCAATGTAGTCGCTTTCCCTTTAAGAAAACCGCGGTTATTGGGGAGGGAGCAGAGATGGGGTGGGACAGGGAGCGGAAGAAAAAGATAAAAGTGGCCTGTCCCTTAAAAAAAGAGAAAATGACAAAGAATCAGGAAATGTTTGAAATGTAGAGAACTGCGAGAGATACATAGTCAAAGACGGGGAAAGAATGGGGAAAAGTTGGGCGGGCGTGCGGGGTCAGTGAGGGTGGCGGAATTCTTAGAGAATGGAAACAAGGTAAGGAGGAAAGAATGAGAGGATGTCAGGGCTGTGGGCGGAGGGGGAAATGGGAGTGTTATGGGTGGGAATGCGTAATGGAGCCGTATTTTGGGAGCGTGTTGACCCAGCCGAGGAAGGGAAAGCTTGGGGGAGCAAAAGGGATGGGGCCTTCCAGGATAGACAAAGAGTAGGCATTGGAAAGAGAATAGGACGCTGCGGGGTGCAGAGGGAGAATCGGTGGAGAAATCGCAAAAGTAAAAAAGGTGGCGAAGGCTTCTGAACGTGAAGGAGGGAGAGAAGAGTACGGCTGCGAATGAGTACAAAGAGGGACAAAACGGTGGCCAAGAGAAACTGTCACGACTTATTTAAATTGACGCACCTTCTAAGCAACTGACTGGTGTAGTAATGGTTCGTGAGCACGAATATCGGCTTCCGAGACATGCGATTTGCAAATCTCGACTTCCTCTGGAAATTTTCCGGTTAATCGTTTCCAGCGATGAATTTGCTCTCAATTACGACCGCTTTATGTTCCGTCACGTATGCTTTCTTTTTTGGCAGAACGCTTAGTCATTTCACCGTTAAAATTACGGAGTCATTGCTAGCGATTAAGATGTCCTGAGACCGAAGGGTTGCATAATGGAGACAAAGAACTAAAGCTCCAGGACACACCCGTGACAAATACAAAGGCTAGTCATCTGTGTAGTTAGGGATTTTAAAATATTTGCACGTGACATGTTTGTCTTACGTAGAAACACAAAGAGATCTTATTATGTTTATCATGACGAGACTAAATGGATATTTTCCACAGAATAAAACGAACCAAGATGAGATGAGATACATCAACTACTCTTTTTTGCAGAAAGGGTATTGCTTCCTTCGTCGTAGTGAGTAAACGGACAAATTTCGTTTGAAAAAGGAAATTTCACTTTAATTTAGTGACGACTTACACGTCAACGTCATGATGGCTCAGAATTAAAATTGTCTTCGACTATATTTTTATTGAAATGTAAAAGTAACGAAATGGAAATAAATTTAAATGTAAATACGAAAGCCGTGAAAAAATAATTATTTTACATTAATTTTGAAATAAGATTTAATTAATTTCTTCGGAATACTCGTTAACATCTACTTCTACGCTAATAAGAAAAAAACCTTACGAATAATTTAAGACACATATCCATAGGCTATTTAATGCGTCGAACGAGATAATAAGTATGAGGTGTCAGTCAAGTGACTGAAGTTGAGTAATTTTCGGTCAAATTATAGGCGATTTAATGAGTATCGCTCAAAGAAAGAGATTCCTTTGTTATTCTGGCATCTAGAATATCCATATACTTAAGTGTAGATCTCCCGCCGAGTTCTTCGCCTATAAAAGGATTCCTTTGCCTAAAATTGGAACGTACGTTTATTTATAGGAGGTTGCCACGTAAATTTTCATTGGTAAGGAAACATGCATTTGCTAAAAGTCAAATGAAGATTGTTAATGGCATATTTATTTTGAGTTTATCGATAAGCTTTAATAGTACCAATTAGAGAAGAGGAGGAAAGTTAACAGATTGGTGGGCTTATTTCAGATTAGAACAGGCGGTGTTGCTTGGGAGGAATTAAGAAGAAGAATAGAAATACCAAGTTACATAGTGAAAGGAGATCACGATCAAAAATTAAAATTAAGAAAGCAAAAAACAGACATTACTAAATACTCCTTCATCAATCGAGGAATAAATGTTGGATCCCTTACCATAAACTGTAAAGGAATTCAGAAACAGGTGTAAAATATTAGCACTAATATAATTATTTTTATTTAGACTAAAATTTGTTTTAATGTTTGGATAATCATCTATTGGATGGGAAATAACATATGTAAACTTATGGTATTTGTATTTTTTCTGAGTGTATTTTTGTATTGGGAGGAATGGGGTTTTGTTAGCACCGGACTAGTAATCCAACTTTAACGTATGTGTGAAATAAAAAAATAAATACAGGATTACACTCCGTGAAACAGCCATTAGATCATTGTGTTGCAGGTCTACATCCAAATACAGATACGTTATTACATAAAGTAATACAATTTCCAATTCTGTGGGATTTACGATTGAAATTGGCCAAAAAAGCTAAAGTACGAATTTTTAATTCCCCTACTAATTAATTAGTATAAAATTCACAGACATTGGCGATGTTTTGAGAAAATACTCCATGTTTAAAGGAAAAGATACTATGTACTTTTTCTACAGGATTTCCTGTGGATTTTTCCAGTCCTGGGGATTCAAATCCTGTGGGAAAAGTAGTCTCTCTTTTCCTTCAAATAATTAATTAGTCGCAGTTAGTACAACTCGCATACAAAATTTCCTGTACATTCAGAGGGAAAAGTTGAGATAAAATGTAAACATGTTACAACTAAAAGACAACCATGTACCTAAAGTATCAACAGGAACTCTAAAAATGCGGAAAAACTTCCTGCACACTTCCTTAACGAGATTAACAAAAACAGATACGACGGTGTATTTTTCTTCCTTTGAAAAACATATGATAGACAGGTTCCACGTGGGTGCTTTTGAAAGAAAGGAATCAGCTGCGAGATTTTCAATCCATCACTTTGCTCTTTATCGAGTTGACAGCAAAAGTAGATGCCTGTCAGCGTAAGAGGCACAAAAGACGTCGAAGAATGAACCTAAGTGTACCTAAGTGTAACCTAATACCTCAAAATTGGCTACATTTTTATTGATTTATTTATAAGATCAATAGCCGTCAGTATACAGGTTTTAATGATATTTTTAGCAACATTAAGAGTTTAAAACTAAATCACGACAAAGAAAATAAATAAATAAGAAGAACAGCTGTGAAAAGTAGCGACAAGACTGGGACTCGAACCCAAGTGTCCCACTTTCCGGGATGGTATTCTAACCACTGAACTACCATGTCGCGTATATTCCATACGCTGTTTAGGAATGCTTTGTAATTAGAATACCTACCTGGAAGGTGGGAGACCTGGGTTCGAGTCCCAGTCATGTAGCTATATTTCCCACCTGTTATTCCTTGGGTTTTTTTAGCCGCACGGCTCTTCCGTGCTAAGTAATTCACCTTTCCCTAATCCATAAATAAGAATAAATCTTCAAGGAATGTGGAATGATAAAAGTTACTCTCGGCTATTACAATAGGTTCTATCATCATGAAGTGCATCCGTAAAAAAAATCATATCAATACTGATTATTTAATTTCCTAGTAACATAAAATAATGATGATGAATATAATATAAGGATCATGATATATTATCTAGCAACTCTCCTTAGTTTTAATTAATTCTACGTTTTGTGTTGCGCTGTTTGTCACGAATTTGTGAGCTAAATTATTGGCATAATTCCATGCTGTCTAACTTCATAATTCAACTAATATAGTAAATTTGCATTATTTAGTCGAATGTACGTACCGAACTGTATTGTGTTATCAGTAAGATTTCAAATCAAAGTATTTACCTAGTCCTTCCAGCTACAGAATATCGTCATGAATTTATATTGTCTTTATATACAGCTCGCATAGAAATGGGTAGAAAACTTTCTCAACTAACAGTGATCCTAAATAGCTTTAAAGGATGATTAGAGGTACAAAATTCTTACTGTTTTCTCAACCGAGTAGAGAATTCTGTAGATAACCGTTGGCTAAAAAGCTTCCCGAGAAGCAAAATAATCACTTGATTGATTTGAGTATCCCCTCACAAAGCGGAAGAAATTTCTTTGAATCATAGCCACATTAGGCTTTTCTCGCACTCAGGTTGATTTAAATTTCTCGTTACTAATTATCAGGAGCTCAAGGACCGGTCGAAGCTTCGCTCTGCAGAGCCACTCACTGTCTCAGAAATAAATTAAGGAAGAAAGTCCTCTGTGGGCTTTTTCGCATTTCTGGAATCTAAAAGAGACAAAATATACGTTGCGTTAGCGAGTGTGGGAGGTATATCTCGACTTCTGGAAACGGTAAATAAAATCCGTGAATATCTGCGCAGTAGAACGAACCCCTCGTCCCTCGGGACGAGAGGAGAACATACGAGACAATTCGAAAGAAGAAAACGAAACACTCCCCAAGGAGAAAACCGAAGAGAGATTTCGATTATAGGAGAGGGAGGGATGCGCTGGAGATTGAATGCGAAATAAGGAAAGCGTGTAGATAGGAAGGGAATAAGTTGAAGGAAAGAGGCGAGGAGCGCTTTTGGCAAACTTCCACTTTGCGACTTCTCTTTTTTCCTGGGGCCAATTCGTAGCGATGCCATTATCTAAGTTCTATAAAGGGAGGAAAAGTAGTCGTAATGAATGCCTATCTCAGGTTGGGACAGAAGAATTAGAGTAGTAATTTAGCATACACTTTTCTTCTTGGAGAAGAAAATATATTGATATTTTGGGCTAGAGAGGAATTATTAGAAAAAAATGGAAGCGCAGTATGTAATATATGTGATCTAGCTTAACATGAAGGAACGCCATAGAAATAGAAATAAACATGCGTTGAAGTTTCCACAGGTATCATACTTAACGAGTGACCGGTATCCACTCTTGCGAGTCATCATCAGATCTCTTATGAAGTTGATAGAAAAACAGCCGAAAATACTCTAGAGTAGCACCGAATGCTAGATGGTAAAGGAGATAAGTATTGTTATGCGTCTCTCAATAGGAAAGTCGACTTACAATAAGTAGCAAGAAGCTTGAAGAATAAATTAATGCACCTTATTCCCTCGTGATGCACTGACCAGCATCATGAATTGCAGTTGTCGGAAGGTTCAGTTTAAAGCTGCTCTCCAAAGCACTCTATCCCCTACCAAGCATTTGATTCTCTTATATTCCCGGCTAACATTTACCATCTCCTATTTCTCGTAATCCAAACTGATCCTTCTCCGTAATTATTTCCTTCTATCATTACCTCCGACATTGTTTGTTCGCCCTAAGTCACGCGACTTTTAAGTATATTTTTAATACATACATAAAAATCCAATTTCAGCTATCTCTGTGATTATCAAGGCGAGATTTTTGAAGCCTCAATTTTAGTTTATCTACGTTTTCACGATTTGGTGTCGAAAATTATATTTCACGATTATAATACGAGCATTAACGGTATTGCCTTTTTAAAAGTCCACATCCCGAGTTTTATAAATTATTAGATAAGGATTTAATTTTCTAAAATAAAATATTGAACATGAGAAAATTCTATTTTTAATTTCATTCTTCTGAAGAAAAACGACGGTTACATTGAGGTCACCCTCTTGTGGACAACTCTTCATTGCGACTAAATTTCCTTTTCTTTATATAGATATTTCTCATAGGTTACTCACTTTCATCACAAGTCTGGAGAATTTATTAATTTCGTACATGTTCTTTATTAGTTATTCAGCCTTTCCATATCTATCATTCTTATCAAATCTTCTTTGCTTAAAATCTTCTTTCGTATGTTGCATTCTCAATCTTTGTTTCATAGCCATAAAAGAGACATTTCATGAGGCATTCCTTATAGGTAAATCAGAAATAAATCTATTTAGTCAACTCGCTCTTTACTATCATAGAATACCACCCAGTAAGGAAAAACCCAATCTTAACTAGATTTTCTTTCCTCACTTAGCAACTCACTATCTTCCTCTGCATTACTGGCATTCCTTTTACCAAATTTTCAGAATTATTCCGCCATTTTAAGTTTCTCCATTCCAAATATTTCCTGCAAACGTTCTTTACTGATGGATCGGATACTTAATAATAATAATTCTTATGGATCGAATTATAACTCTTGTGAGATGCTACTGATGACGGCAACTCAAGGAATGATGGAAATCAAATGTGCAAGAAAATCGGAAATGTTTAATTGCAGATGACGAAACTTTAACGGTCATCACCACAGAGATTAGTCCTGGGTTCGATTCCCGATGGTGCCCTATATTTGCGGAAAAACCTTAGCTGTCGAAACACTTTTAAAAATACAGCAACACTCCCTACAGAAAATACAGCAACACTCCCTACAGAAAATACAGCAACACTCCCTACGCCGTATGTAGGCAGGCGGAACTCGCGTTTTTTTTATCAGCTGTCATAACGTTCCACGAAGCACAGCCTTCCCACATCAATTTCAATTTATTATTAATGTTATTTATATTTTATGACTACAAATGGCATCTAGCCTGGTGGCAGTCATTTGAGGGGCAAATAGAACAAAAGTCCAGCCTGGTGATAAGACTTTGAAGACAAACGGGAAGCTCCGGATTGCCGATTTCTGGGAAATCTAGGAATACTTCTTATAGTAGCGCCCCTGATGACGGAGGCATTGTCTCTGAAATACTCGTTTGTTTTTCCCAGAAATTGGTAACCCGGAGCTTCCCGTTTAAGTCCCGCCTGCCGATATACGTCTTACGGAGTGTTTTTAAACCTCTAATTTATTAACAGCCGTGTCCCAACTTTCTTTTCTTTCAACAGCTATTCCTGCCAAAGCGAACACGATCGTTTATTAGAGACATCCATTAAATTACAGTGGCTAAATTTCCCTCCATTTTAATGACGTGTGCCCACGTACAAATAGAAAAAAATCAGCCGTAAATGAATTGTTTTGAAAATGCAGATCGCCAACTTCGAATACGAGAAGTCAAGGATCACTTGAGAAGATTTAAAATGTCCTGTTTTTCATTTTCTTACGGATATTGATTTGCCAGTTTATTTTCGTATTACTTCGTCAAATAAAGTAGGGAGGCATTTATTTGTTGTATCACGTCTTGAAAATTCAATAGGATTTTCTCATAAATATATATTGTTGATAGCTCTTTGCTCTTGTCTCGTTGCTCTCTTATTCCTTATTTCTCTCCATACCCCTTTCCTATTCGTTATAATACATCCCAGTCTCCAATTAAGATGAAATAAAAGCATTTTTAATGCTTCGTTAACTTTTTAGGTTAAATAAATTCGTGCTGATGTTCGATTGGATGAATACGAAAGCCTAAAGCGTCCTTGAAAGAGATTAACACAATAAAGTTCGTCATGCATATAAAAATGATTCGTGTGGAAAGAACGCCATTCAAAAGTATTAATTATTAATTACCGGTAGCTGTTTGCATTTGACGAATACGAGCATGGAAATTTGAGAGATTAATCGATGAAAACCGTGGCAACCCGCGAACACGCCGAGTGTGAAATCGAATTAGCTTTCATATGCACAATTAGCTTTTGAAATAAAACCGAAATGTAGCAGAGAATGAAATGTACGAATAAATAGAAAAGATGTTTTTCTCGAGCACTGAATAATGCATATGCATGAAATGTGCAGCAACTGCCTGCTCTTGACGTCAAAAATGACGGAATGCCTCCCATTTGGCCAGGTAGGTAGTGCATTTGCCTTTCGGTGAATGTGGACCCGGGTTCGATTCCCGGTGGGGACCCATGTGTGCGAAATAACATGTGTGCATGTGTGCGAAAGACATAAGCTTTCGAAGCGTTTTAACAATGCTTCCATGATGACGGCAGCATATTGTGGTTTCTTGTGGAATATGCTGATGAATTTTACATGATGGAAAGCCACAGGAAAACTTCCGTCATCTTCAGGAAGAGGCGGTTTCTAATAGAGAAGTTAATAATAAATTCCTGCAAATTAAACGAAAGTTTCCATTTCCACGATGCAAGGTATGCAAATTAAGTATGGAAATCCATTAAAATACGTAAATGAGGACTGATTTGTATCGCACATGGATTATTCGGCGGAAAAATATTTCCAAAGTGCAAAGCGAAGTCTTGCAAAGTTTATGCAGTTGAAAATGTCATTAATTTATCGATTATCAAAATTTACTGGACATGTCCTATCCTTCTCGGTAATAGTAGTTGTATCACTAAAATTACTTCGATGGCTTCGATCATGTCGCACATATGGGCCACAACCGAGTACCAAACCCGGGGCCGCTTCCATCAAAGGCGAACGCGCTACCTACTTGGATATCCAGGAGTCGTATTCGATCATTACTGTGGCGATCGACGCTTTTGCCTGCTAACCTGCGACCGATGTTAATTAACTCCGGAATATCTTTAGAGTGGAACAACTCTTTTAGCAGCCAAACTTTTATGCTAACAGCGTACTTAACAAAATTTGCTTCGTAGATTTTGCAAAAACACGAAATGTTTTCATAAATTATTCGTGATTTCTGATCAGAAACAATATTAAATGTATAAACTAAGGATCTGGATTAATCTCTTTATCTTATGGTACAGCATTTATGGTACGCATATATGTACCTCGTAAATTTGGTAGGACCATTCTTTCTTATCAAATCTAACCGAAAGAATAAGGTGTGCAACGAAAATAAAAATCAACGCGTGATTCTTAGAGGTTGATGACATCGGATAGATAAATATATAAAGTTCAAAAAGGACGTCGATTATTATAGTAGATATGTATTTGCGGATATAAAATTGAAAGTGAGGACTACACAAGAGGAGAAAGAGGAAGGATAGGAAGAGAATGGATGAGTTATGCTTCTGGAAAGAAAATGGCCGCCGACGGGTGTTTCAGATGTATCGGATGTATGGTTAAGAGAGAAAATGGTTTGAAGAGGCGAAAATGATGCATGAGCTGAAGGCGTAGAATGGCGTGTATGAGTTCGGGAACGAGGTAAGAGTGAGGCGAGAGCAGTCCGGATAGGGAATACACGAAAATTATGTATGAGAAGAGAGAGGTTGGACCGTTTTAGAGCCAAAAAGGGATTTTGGCGAGGTATGATCAAGGTTTTAGTGCCCTCCTCAAAGGTTTTGGGCAACGGTTAGCCTTAAGGAAAGTCTGCGAATGATGTTCTTCCTGAAGCGAGAACGAGGGGTGAGGGAAGATAGGATTTTTAAAGCGTGATAAAGGAAGCGGGAAGTGGGCGGTACTACGATCTCCCTTCTTAGATACCTGAACTTGACAGGACGGAGGCAACGAAAACGCTCTTTACATTGAATTAAACATACGTAATACTGATCTTCCCACCTTCTGTACTCTCTCATTCTTACGTATATGGAATGGAGTAGGGATTGCCTCTAAAGATTTCCTGTTATCTGTCGGAGAAGCTAGTAATGGGTGGTATATCAGGTTTCCAAGATGACAATCTAGCCATGCTACAATACAAAGTATAATATGGTACATACAATACATGGTATACAATAATAATAATATTTATTAATGTCCTGTGACAGAAAGGCAACTAATGACAAAATCAAAGCATATACCAAAAGTCAAACGTATTCTTATATTTGTCGCAGTCGCAGTAAACAAAGATAATAATAATTTTATGATACAATTTATAGTTATATAATATATGCACAATTTTATACCACAATGTACAATTGTATTACAACATCCGAAGATAATCATAATGTAAATATTAAAATTTTTTTAACTCGGTGCATTTCTTAGATTAATGGGTAGGGAGTTCCAAAGATTGATAGCAGAAACAATAAAAGATCTTTGGAAAGCAATAATTTTGTGTGAGAGATAATAAAAGTTATCGCCAGGAGTCCCTGTGTTCGGGCGGTAGCTAAGTGAAGGCCGACATTTAAAATTATCAAGTAGAAAGGTGGGTAGTATACAAGTGAAATGGATCCTGAAGAAGTGATTTGTAGCAACTTCTATCTAGAATTAATAAGTAAAATCAGGTATTTTGGGAATGAATTTAGTTATTAGGAGGTGCTCGGCGATGCTTGTGAAGTATCTCAAACTCCTTCACCCAACCATTAAATTAGTATGAAACTTTTTTTGAGTTGTTAGAGTTGTTATCTATACATCTGTTTGTATGCTGTATCCACTTTACTTGAAATTTAGGATATTTTGCGATGATAAAATTCGACGCATTTAAATGGAGTTATTATTACCACATCGAACAAATACCATTTATTAATAACATTTTAAGGTTTGTTGACACATCTAACTAGATTTTCTTTGAATTTACTTAAGATCTATTTCTCCAAATTCCCTTTGGACTTCATTAATCGCTATGTATAGGATCGGTCCACTAGCAATGTCATGAACCACAACCGGTAGTCTCCAGATGAGGCGCAGAATATGTCATGAAAAGTTTATGAACGCATAAGTGAAGAGGTTTTAGCCCATGGGTAGCCATTTCACACGCTACTACGTTCAAGATATAAAAACTTGGCATACCCTGGAGCCGTTTTTCAGTCTCTGGCTATCTGTGACAACAAAACTCCAAAAGTATTGTCTTCAAATATTAAATACAATCATTAAGGAAATATTAAAATCGTTTAGAAGATTGATCCGCGAAATTTATGCTAAGGAAAGAATATTTTCCTTAGTGTTCCTAAGTATTACTTCGATGAACTTAACTCCTTCGCAGGTCTGCTATTATTATAATTATTGTTGTCACTTGAGGGAACTAAGTAAGCACCAAGTTTGTCTACAAATTTCGTACAGGATTCTACAAACTTACATATCATACACACGACCGGTTTCGGTTTCACTTAAGTCACAACCAAAGCAAGAAACTTATGTAATTCCCCATCTTCCTTTAGACAACAGCGTCTCTCCCCTTTTCACCAACCTCACCATAAATATTTGTTCTTAGCTTTATTTCCTCATATGTCGCATGTAATAAAATATTAGTGTATCGTAATATGATTAATATAATACAAATAAATGTTTTCGATGTAAATAAATATTTTTATGTTGATAATTGGAAAATTCGTCAAATTTCGCTTAAAATGATTTCAGTTTATAATTCGTCGATGCTGGTAAAAAATTCAATAATACCTGAACACTTAAATTATCAAGTGTGTCCTTTCCTTAAGTATTTTTCTCTAAACTACTCATCGTGAGCTACTTCCGCTATTTGAATTTCCACTACATGTCGTGAGCTTCTTCCACTAAGCTTCCTTTTTATGCTTGTTTTAACGATACAGTCAGTTGCGTTAAGTTATTCATTTATCATGTGACATCATTTAAATTATATTTATATCTAGTATATGTCTGATTTTGACCGTGTTTATATTATGAAAAATGTTGTGACCCTCCCAATAGACATTATTGTCACTGTAAACATTTGAAAGATAATTACAACTTTTTTCCTCTTCCGACATACAGCGTTGCTATGCGCAACGTCATTGTGATTTAATAATCTTCCAAAATTACAATTAAAATCCCAGCCTTTCGAAGAGTTTCATGTTTTACGTAAGATAACATCCTCTCTGGTCCACACAGGAGCGTCCTACGCCATTTCAATTCCATGTACACGCATTCAAGGACGCCTTCTACATGGTCGTAGCTCATCAAAAATAAAAGTGAATGTTCTCCGCAAACATCCTCATAAAAATGGAAACTTAGCGCGGGATATCGAAGAAGTTTAAGCGAAGCCTTCCTTTTTACGTCCCTTCTCCGATGGAAGCAAGGTTTACCCAGCGAAAATGGAAGCATGGAACCGGATGTGGAGAGAGACAGAGAGAGAGGAAGGGTAATAGAGGAGTAATTGGAAATGTTTAGGCGAGGGAAGAGGAAAAGAGGGAAGAGAGGGAGGGAAGAAGCCAAAAGGAAGGCGAAACAAAAGGTAAAGGAGAGAAGGGTTTCAGGCGGACAGACAAATGTCTCAATCCTTCTTGCAGGAGGAGCAATAAAGCGGCAGTTACGCAGCTCCGTTCTCTTACCTTTCTCGGCAAAAAGTATCGAATTTTCCCCTGTGAGAAAGGAAAGAAAAAGTGAATCTTGGTAGAAACACCTCGCAGAAATTGGGAGCGCTCCTCGAGCGGATGGGTTTGAAGATACTCTTTAGTTAAGCGTTACAATCGATTTTTGGACTCGGGCAGTGAGGAAAAAGTGACACGTGGAAGTTATGGTCCGGGGGAAATACCGTTCCTCATTACTGGGGATGTTCTACCTCTAGGTGAATCCAGACTTGACACCGCTTACCTTCTCTTTCTGAACTCCTGAGCTTTCCTTAGAAGCCATCACGTACTTTTTGTGTTACACGCTCTTAGGATTCCTCCGTAGATTGCCCTGGGACATTCCCATCAATATTTAACCAGAGTTGTTTTTTTCAAGTTCTCAAATGAACCTCTGACTCAATATTCAACGGTCTCCAATTTTTCAACGCTTTCTTACTCTGTCTTCTCGCAATCAATCAAACACTTAGTCCCTACATCGAGTGTCACGTTCTTTTCATATGCTCTCTATTTTTGGTCCGTCAGTATTTCTTCCTCGCCCTTGCTTACGTGACTCTCTTTCTGACGTTGTGACGTCGTTGGGGCTAACGTAATTCATTTTATAGCTACGTTTGAAGGTTCTTTTCCCAGGGAACCAGATAAACTCTTTTGTATAGTGCCATGTATATCTTCGAAGCTTCTGGCAAATATTCTTCCTTTCAAATTCTCTTCCTCCACGCGCACTGAAATACTCTCAATTGCTCTCGATTTTTTCGGAAACCTATTGGAAACCTTAGTTGATCTGTTCTGTTTCTTAAGATCAAAAGAATATTTCCAAGCAATATTCCAACGGACAGCTAACCTATGGGACCAAGAAGCAGTACATGTGGGTGACATGTGGTTAGCGCATCGAGTTCTACGCCGCCTTATGTTGTCTTTACCGGACCGTAGTGAATGCATGGCCCCGCCGAGAATCAAACTTGGGCCCTTCTTCACCAGGAAAAACGCACTACACGTTTGGTTATCTTGGAGGACTCAAGTATTTCTACTCAAGAAATTCACCATTAACGATTGGTAAGCCTAAAACATCGCTTTTGGTGGATAGTGTATCAGCACAATGGAGTTTCCCAACCCGTCGATTTATTGGTTTCCGCCACTATATCTTACCAATACGCAACATCTATTTAAGGAAACAAATGAGAAGGTGGGCAAGGTAATATAAGCCTTATCATGCACTATCTTAATCTTATTTCAATCTTTTTGACCATGAGCTCGTGAGCTTTTTGCTTTCGATACAGTTTCTCATCTAAACTCAATTGTAATCGAACTGATCAGCCCAAACATGGCGTTCTTTCCTCCTTCGGATCCTACGCCTCGAAACGTCTATTATGAGAAACTCTGGCGAAATCTAGATAATATTTTCATTAAAGGATTAATATTTTGGTAAAGTTTGCTCTTCATGACATTCCTTTCTTCAGACAAATCGCTTTTGACTTTTCATGTATCAACGTACACCTATTTTATACACGAACTTTCATCATTTAGCACAAAAATTCACCACAGTCTGTGAAGAACGCGGACTAATTTATCATTAAATTATTCCATCTATAAGATTTTTTATTTGTGATATATTAGTATCGAGGCATTCATAACAATATTCTTGTACGGAAGCATATTTTCTACAAAGGAGAAGCCATAAATATTCAAAGAAATTAATTTTTTGCTTGAAAATTTCATTCTCCCTTCTGTGACTTGGTTGAAAACTGCAAAGAATTAAGGAGCAATGTAGACCACATTACCGAAGAAACTTAATACATTATAGTTAGGAATTAGTCCGCGTTAAATCGAAGGCTCCCAAAGAGTAGCATAGGTGAACAACAACATGGACGCAGGATACCTTTTTCGTACGAAAACTTGAAGCAAAACTCAGCATGAAGCGACTCCCGGAGGGAGTGCGTATAAAATATTGTTTCTTGAACCGGGTCGAGGGCCACGTAGAATAAATACTACGCCAAACAGTGGCTGTAAATCAAAGCTTCCCCAAGAGGCCGTAACAACGAAGCAGGACCGGAACAGAGGACGTTATGGGTCACGAGGTTAACTTTTTCGCGCCCCGGGAGTTGGCTCTCAACTAGTATAGATATAAATAAAAGAAGAGGAGATATGTGTGTGGGAAGCAGAATTTATATCTTGCGATGGCGTAGAGCATCGATTAACAGATGTATTTCTCGTACACGTCCATCCCCATAGTTTCTTAAGACCGCTGGGGTAATTAGGTGATAGTGTATTACAAAAACACTTAAGATGAAAGAAGAAGGTAGGATTAATCCGTTAGTTGGTTAAAATTTGCCTCGTTAAGCTCAGTAACATTCTATCTCAGACTTCACCGGTAGAGGGAACTGCTGCTTGGTAATAAATGATGCTTTGCGAGACATTCTAAACTTTTTCAACATGAGATTTGCGATATCTAAGATATAATGCAATAGGTAACGAAAATATGATCAAGCCTATCGCGTTTCACCTTTATAAATGATGAATTCGCTGAATACATAGTTACTAGTACTGTTATCATGCAGAATTTCACTACGTATGGGCAAGTGGATAAAGGTATTTAAAACTCATAGGATTATTCCGAATTACTGAAGGAAACACAGACATAACATTCAATACATTATTATACAAAGGTCAAAATTTTTCCAAAGTTATTTGGGAAATATTTGACCTTTATATTAATATCAGAAGGATACACTTGGTAAATTTTCCACGCTGTTTTTATTGGCGACCCTTTTCGTAAGTTAACTTACATCTTCAGGAAAATGTACTAAGTGTATCGTTCTGAAATGGCTTTCTACGAAGTCACGCCTGCTAATATCGATTTTATTTATATTAATATTACTAAGAGTCTGGTTTTCTTCATCCTCTTCTATTACCTGAAAAGGATTAGGAAAAACAAGATTCTTGGTGGGTCGTCTAGGACATATAATGTTTTCCTACATAAATTTCAATGACATATTTCTTAATGCTACTTCTAACACCGAGGCGATCATCTATACTCTAAAATGATTGCTAAGAAATCCTCTTATATTTCTGCTGCCCAAGATTTAAATTTCTGTCTACGAGCACGTTATCTGTAATACTTCGTATATAAAGCTTCTCGGGATAGAAATCGTAATACAAAATCCTATACTTGTGACTGAATTTCGAATTTTTCTCATAAGGATGAAGAGTTCTCATAGGTACATATTTTCTTCCGGCTACGCAGAAACTCTTTTAACCCTTGTGCTAAGACTGTAAAGTCATACAGAGACAATGTACTTGTATCTATAAATAAAATCGATGGAAGCAGGCTTTACTGTGTGGAAATCCATAACACTAGGATTATAAGAACAAAATAACAAATACCCTTTTTCCACAGATGTACATATGTGGAAAAAGAGTATTTGTTATTTTGTTCTTATAATCCTAGTGTACTAGTATCTAATTAGAATTCGGCTTGCGAATGACTTTACTAACGAATGTTTCGGTTAATGAGGTTTGCATCCCTATCTTTTGGGCGGCTATAAAAATTCGATGCGGTAAACGAATTTATTCCGTGGGTGTGCTCACGGGCTCACAAAATTCGAAGACGACGAAAATTTTCATCGTCTTCGAATTTTGGGATATCGCCATTAATGGCTTATTTGAAGAAGAGAAAGGTTAATTACATCATTGTTAGACCCAAAATTTAGAATTAGAAAACCTATCGCTACGGAGATTTCGGTTAAGGACTGTTATCCCAGAGAAATGCATCTTCGTTAGCAGAGATGCCCATGTATTTGAATTCTCAGATTCATCAGCTGTAGGGTTAACCTTGCTAACCTAGTCGGTAGAATAAAAAGCTGTACACAAAAAGTTAACGAGATTTTCTAGAGGTCAAGAAGATTGAGTGCGGATTACACCTGCCTGTTAAGTCATCAACCCAAAGGCCCCTGATTATCCCAAACATTAGCTACAAGAAGTTCAGGAGCTGGGATGAAGAAAGTGGGCAAGATATGGAGACATGATGTTCTAACGTTCTTCGATAAGCCAGTACGCTATGAGCAAACTTCAGCAGAGTGAAACTATGAAAAACAATTTTATGGCACTCAATTAGGAGTGAAAATGAACATCATTCTTCGTAATGATTCATACCTCTCTAGCATTCTTATTATCACATCCACGAATGTGACCGAAGCAAAAATAAATTAAACACTTCTTCCTCCAGGGGAAAGGATAAGGTAGTATTTGCACATTGAGGTGTTCACCTAATACCAAGGAGTAAACAGATGTGAAAAATAGTGACGCGAATGAGACTCGACCCCAAATCTCCCACTTTCCGGACAGGTATTCTAACCATTAACAACGCGGGATGGTAGTTTAGTGACTAGAATACCTTCCCGGAAAGTGGGAGACCTGGGTTATAGTCCCAATCATATCGCTATTTTCACATCTGTTTATCCTTACTTCTATGTATATCTCAGCGGTTTCTAAACAGGTCCGCAGACCTCTAATACCAGTCTGTATGTATAAGAACAAAATTATGGGGGTTCACCAAACAAAAATTGAGAAGGGGTCAGCCTACCATGGTTTAACCGTTCCTTGGCTTACCAAAGGAGGTACATGTCGACTAGGAAGAATAGGAATGCCGCATCCAAAGAAAAAGAGAACAAAAGGAAATAAATAACGGGAAAAGATAGAAGAAGAGGAAAGAGAAGGATAAAAACACCAGGAGAATGGAAGGAATGCAAATCAAGGGGGCGGGGAAGGGTTTGGTAAGGTGTGAAGAAGAAGATATAGGGGTTTTTGGGAAAGGGGTAGCGAAAAGATGGATGCAGAAGAGATAGCGGGGAACGAATGGAAGTGGCGAAGAAGTTTGGAAGGAGGACCTCTAAGAATTAGTGCCCCCTATTTTAACTCGGGTCGAAAGCGGTGCCCGATTTTAATCGAAAAAATGACTCGGGTCGTGAAAAATTAAGCTCGGATAGAGGAGGAGAAAACAATTTTTGGCGCGAAAGACGTAATAAATCGGTTTTCTCGAGTTCATTTTTCGTCGGGAAGTGTTATTCTCCGGCGGAAGTTTTCGGGAATAGAATTTTATAGCAGGGGAGGGGAATTCTTTCGGTGTGTGCATCCGAGGATGAAATTTGATCCTTTTTAATTTAATGCGAATTTGTCGCTGTAAGTAAGTTTTGTAGCGGAATGGGGCACCTAAAGGAATCCCGTGAGGGAGATAAGGACAAAGTCTTTTCGAAAATATAATGCAAGACATAGTAATAATCTCGGTAATGGGTAGACATATAAGCATCTTGCCTCCCAGTGAGACCGCTCACGAAATAACAATATACTTTTACGGTGCACACCCGTTTTCCCGGGCAAGGCAGGTACCGTGTTTTTTAAATTTACCCTGTGAATACCCAGACTAAATAATAATTGCAATTAGTGCATATTTACTTAGATACATAATTGTATGCACATAAATTAATATTATTTAGTAATTAATAGTTACTGTATGCATATATATTAATTATATATTACAAATTTATATGCATGCGCTATTGAAACACTCGTTCCACGTTTTGAATAACCTAGGAATAACATAGAATAACATCGGCTAAACCAACAAAAAGATGTGGCGTAACGAAATTGGAATTTCAATAGCAAAATAGAATATGTTATGACTATGAGGAAACCACTTATACATGATTTCGCTCATCGGATTTTTGTAACAGGAATATTTGATTACTCGGAAGCATACGGAGACGATGGATAAGCTGATACGGATCCCGCTTAAGCCGCTCCCGGGTAATCCGGAATTTAAGGAATAATGAATATTTTTTCGTTGGCGCCGTAGAATTTTGAATAACAATGTTCAATTATTTATTGAATTAAATTTGAATTGTTCATCCTCTCGCAAATTTCAATAACACATAATGAAGGAAGGAAAGATATCAACCTATTTAAATAATTTTTACTCTGGGGACTGCCTGTATCGGCATTGCCACTATCAGGTCTCAAAGTTGAGTGCAAAAGTACATGTCTTAACCTCTATCAGAATGAAATTTAATTACACAATATCTCAGCCGCTTCAAGAGACTTTTTAACTACGGATAAATCAGGGGAAAAGGATTATAGGAACAAAATAACAAATACTCTTTTTCCACAGATGTAGTTACATCTATTTGTTATTTTGTTCCTATAATCCTAGTGTTATGGATTTCCACACAGTAAAGCCTGCTACCATCGATTTTATCAGGGAAAAAGTTTATAAGTCATGATGTCGTTTTCTTCCTATTTTGATGGATGGGAATTCAACAGAGAAGAATTATCACTATTACCAAGCACTGTCAAAGATTTTGGGTAGATATTCCTCCTGATAAAGAATTGTTAGCATCATCATTTAGAATATTTTTTATTTATAAATAAATGTGGTTACAGTACATCCGGTTATCATCTTACTCAAATGCAAGGGATGTGTGACATCAATCATTAATCCTAGTGCCGTATCAAGGGTGATACCATGAGCTTCTTTTCTGTGATTCTCTCACTATCATTTATATTATTTGAAATTAATAATATCAATTTTACTTCATATATAAACATTCATTTAATTGGCATAATAGTATGGAATAAATCAATTTATATTTATGACGCAGTTTCCAAGTTCAGTTAGCTAACAAAGGAACAGTATTTCAAAGGAACAGAATATTTCAACAGTATTCGTAGGAAGATTTCCTTCCATTGCTGAAACAATATGTATCAGTTTTTGAAAATGCCAGCTCATCTTTCACTCCATATGGAATGCACCTGCAACCCATAAATTTTATAAACTCGATTTTCTTCAATTCCAAACAGATCTCTCTCGAAGAAGCCAACGCATAATCCTTTATCTATGGTTCCAAACCGTTGTATTTCCGCATAAATATTTAACGAAGATGGTATCCAGCAGGCAAAACAGACTTGGATCCTCACCAAATTCCGAAGCGGATTCGGAATTCGTGCCCAAGGCTCTTCAAGAGGGTTATGGATGGCAGAATAATTAACAAGTGCAATTCTCGCCTCCGTTATTCGAGATTAGGGAGGGGAAAGGATGGAAATCCGGGGAAAATGCGATAAATAAGAGTGAGAGAGTATTCGGTATGGATCGCAATCAAATTTCCGGTCCCAGGTTTCCAGAGTATTTTTCCGACCTCTCTCGGTGGAATTCTCGCTGAAGATGAAATGGCCTAAACTACGTCGTAAATTTATATGCACAAGCAATATTACGTTCCTTTCAGATCGCCTGAAAGGGTTGAAAATTCGAAGGGATACGAAAGTGTAGGGAAGGATAAGTAATACTATGCAGAGTGATTAGAGGTTAGCTCTAATGGGCTACTGAATCAGAGTGATTGGTTTATTATAAAGTCGATGTTTATTATAACTTTAACAGGACGTATTTCTGAGATGAATTGATTCTGCATATAAATTCTATTCTCTCTGGCCTGACTTCGTAGATAGACATTCTAAAGGGAAACTTCTAAGTAAAACTTTGTAATATCCACAAAATCCGGGGCAGTGCACTGATTATTACCGTGAGCGATGTTACGTTGCGTTGGTCAGGCCTCACCTGGAATATGCGAGTAGTGTATGGGACCCTACAGAAAAGAGTTGTATTCGGGAATTAGAAAAAGTACGGCGAAAGGCGATACGTTTTGTAAAGAATTGCACTAAGTCAGTGAGTGTTACGCAAATGCTTCAGGACGCGGTATGGGAATCTTTAGAAGATAGAAGGCTTAAAAAAAGGATAAATCTACTGAATAAATTTAGAGATGCGAAATAGATGGTAGAACAAGTCGTTTCAAAAATTCATTTTTCCGCGGACGATACGCGAAAGCGATCGATTGGTTAAGTATAGTCGTGGTGCTTGCACCCCCTGCCACACGCCGAAATGCTATAATCGCATTATACCTCTGATTTTCTTTAAGATTTTCATTCATTCAAATAAGTTCTTATCAAACGGAAGTTATTCGATTACGGAAGAAAATATCTGAAGACAAAACTTGAACAAATCCACAAATTTTATAGCAAACGTTTACCGGTTTCCGCGTGAGTTTACGCCTTCATCAGAACTGCTATAAATCTTGTAGATCTGTGTGAGTTTTGACATTAAATTATTAAAAAATATAAATCATGAAATTCCACGAAGTATCACTTGATACTATTCTTAAATATCTGAAGGTTTTATGAGTCGTTAGTAAACGATGATGTTGCCAAGAATACATGCAAAATGCGATGCCAAAAATGTCGCTCTTCCAACCCAGGTTACCTATTGATGCTGCCAATAGAAAATTTATAGTTTAAGAAGTACTGACTTTTTCATTAACATGTAAGGAATGTGCAGATTCATAAGAAGAATTCAACTAAAGCTTTAATTAAAGGTTATTCATTATAACTTTTTTTAAATCGTACTCATTTTTTACGTAACAGTAGCAGTATCTTTGTTGTTAAAGTGCTTTGACAGCTGCGTTCATTTTGCACATACGTGCCCCCACCGGGAATCGAACCTTTTGTCTATCCGGGAACCCCAGACTCATTTTTACGTAAATAATTCTATTTGATGATAATATTGATATATTCCAAGATCCGAGGTTTGATACTCGTTACTTTTTAAAGGCTCTCGTTACTTTACGAGGCTCTTTTACAACAATATAGGATAGTATGTATTAGCGAGATAACTTAATGGAGAGGAGAAATGAAGGTTAGTATTACTATGATATCTTCCGAAGAAGGATGAAACAAGAGGTGTAATGACCGCTCCTCGCGAGTCGATCTCGTAGCATCTCTTTCACGTCTCTTTTCGTGAAAATTTCCGTGAGGCGTTACCGAAAACTTTCCGGTGATTAGAATTTCCATAATTACTCTCTCGTTTTAGAGGAGCTAGTTACGCAAAGTAAGCCCCGCCTTCTCCTTTCCTCTCCAAAGGACGGTTTGGCATATTAAATGAGCGCCGCTTAAGTTAACGAGCGATTTTTACGATCCGCCCCCCGTGTCCCAGCCATTCAACTGCTGTCTTACAACGGGTAAAGAAGTAGAAAGTAATGTAAAGAGAATAGATAGAGAATAATAAGGACAAAATTGGGTCCAACAGGGCCCCACGAGTCTGAATGTTGTGCTTTCTCAATATTCCGAAATGAGAATAAATTATATGTGATCGCCTATTTTGTCTTATTCTAAAATTAATACCTAAATTGATATTTTTGAATTACGAGGGTAGGCCAAAAAGTAATGTCTTACATTTTTTTTCCAGAAACCAAAGTTAGAGATTCGTAGGAAGATTTGGTATGTTAAAAATCCCAAGGAAGAATGGACTTGAAAAAAGTCTGACGGGACCGGGAATCGAACCCCGGTCTCCCAATTGCCGGTCGGGTACTTTGTCCATTGAGCTATCTCGGCAAAACATTTCCCGAAGCCATTCGGGAGACTTTGTGGGCAAGGACGTTGCGAGTTCGTCCACATGGTGGCATCGTTCGCGGTCTTGGCTTCATAGAAGCACCGGCCACACATAGTGATGGAAAGGATACCCCCTTCAGGTTGTAAACACATGAAAACGGGTAAGGTTACCCGTTTTCCTGTGTATGTTAGAATTTTTTTATGTTTAGCGCGTGTGTGTGCATAGTTTCAGTTTTCTCCTGCAGATATCATAGCTGAAGGAAGTTTTCAAAATAGAGTCTGACCGTGATACACGTTACAGACAACGTGCTTTGATTGAATTTCTGTGTGTGGAGAAAGGAATGGTTGGAAATCCTCACAAACTTTTGTGCAAAGTCCATTGAACATCTGTAGTCGATACGAGTACAGTTGGTTGCTGGGTATGGAAGGTTACTGAAATAGAATCTAGTGAATCGCTGGAGGAAGACAATAGAACTAGAAGGAGATTATTTTTTTAATATAATTGAGTAGATAAAACATCATTCTTTCACATGTGTAAATTTCATTTACGTAGAATACGTGTATATAGTTTATGGAAATAAAATGGTGGGGCATTACTTTTTGGCCATCCCTCGATTATCTAGCGCTTTTACCCGTACCCTTAACTTGTACCCTTTCGAAATCCCATTTGTAATAGAGCTTTCATCAAAGTAATTATCAAAATTATAAAAATGGTAACTTTGAAGAGAATATTTACACAAACTGGTTTCAAGAATTATATATGGACTTTATTTGGCGAAATTGAGATTATAAAGTCCCACCTTCCATTTAACGCATCGTAACTTGGGTCGTATTTGTTAAATTTTCGTGTAGTTGTAATACTAGTAAATAAATAGTGGTTGTAACCCCATTATGTTCTACTCAGTGAAGCCCGAAAAAATCAAGAGGGATATTAAGTGGAATGTTTCGAGGTTGAAATACTATGACAAGATCAAATTTTAAATAAATAAATTTTTTTCTTTATCAGCTAATTATCGCACTTTTCCAATATCAATTATCGTAACTTAAAGCGAGAAATCTTTAAAAAATTGTAAAAGTGTATACAAACACTTTATTGCATTAAAGATAAAGTACAGATTAGCACTGAGAAAACCAACGTCGTCATATCATAACATGGGTGAGTTTTAAATTTTTTACTTTGCAATACATTTGTTTTACATCCACATACGTGGTGTAACATAGTGAATCATTGTGACTTACGCTCTACCTAAGAAAGACGTGGAATAAAAATTGGAAGTCCATTTTTTTAAAATAAACCAATCTCAAATTATGCAAAGCACGTACTACGGACAGTAATGTACCCAATACATCCACGGAGATATATATGTCCATTTAAAATATATCATGTGCTAAATTTGAATCTCTTGAGAGCAATTCATTCAAGGTGAAAGAAGTATTAAACACCGCAGTGTTCTCCTTTCACATCCTCACCCTTGTAAATATCTTATAGTCGCGACTCCATCAAAGCCCGAGGCAAAAGAGCCCGGCCGATTTTCCCGTTCTTTCCCAATATATCTAGAGGCGGGTTGATTTTTCACCCCACCCGAATACATCTCGTTACCCCGCTGCGACGGTCCCAGCGCTCCCCAGCACCGATATTCTCACTGACGCATCATTTCCTACGACACAACAGCAGCACCCGAACACGAGCGTGGAACAAAAGCCAGGTAAAAAAAATAATGGCAGAGAATAGTAACCGTTCTCTACCTGGAGAGGATGGCTGTATCTCGCTTCCACCTCCAGTCATACCCCCTCCTTCTACACTTTTGGATATTAACTACGTTTGACACAAAGCGTATCACTATCGGAAGGCACTCTCCTGCCATCGCCCTCAAGAAGGACCGAAATTTACCGCCTCCCTTCATTTCGCCACTCCCGAAACGTTCCTTATATCGACAGCATCCCCCGAACGATCCTTCTTCCGCCTTTCTCTCTTCCAAGGGCCTCCCGCCTCCTCACCTACACTTTACCCCACGCTTGCCAACCGATACGATCCTCCTCCGCTAATGGAACACCCGCCCCGGGCCTCTGCTTCACCACTTTAACCCATCCCCTTTTCCCTCTTCCTACTACCGCTGCCACAGCTCCGGCTACCGCTCTCTCCACGGCAACCGGAGTATTTCTCCCTAACAAACTCCCTCTTCCTCCCCATGTCCTATTACTCCGCCTTGGTAACATCTCCCCAGAGCCCGTGTGACCTCGGCCATTCTTCTCTCGGCTATCTTTTTTACCGCGCTTCTATCCTATTTGTCTCTCTTTACACCCGCTCTCAGTCTCTCGAGTTTTTACGCTGGTTCCGTTGCCCACCTACTTTAACCCTCTAGGTGTGACTGTTCTATTTGCGATGTTTTTTCCGGGATGCTTTTTCTCGATCCGTTGGATGTGGTAATATTTTTTGTCCCATTCCAAGTCCTGTAGTGCCGATCTACGCTCCTTGAGCTAGTTCTCTAAGTGTTTTATTCGTTCAAATGTATCAACCTATATCTTCCACCCCTCACTCTGACATTTTCGTTCCCATTCCATTTAATCATTCTTCAACTCATTTTTGTGCTCTATATTTTCCTTTCCCCATATTTTTTTCTGTCTTAATCAGTATTCATCCTTCTTTTACCATTCCCTTCCTTTATTCCTCTTCTCCATTCCTTTTCTAAAGTTCTTTTTTTATCCCTATTTCTCTTTATTTATCCCTACTTTACCGAACTTCATATTCTTACCTGTATCGCCATTATAAGGTATATGCGCATTTTCTTTATTTACTATTTACTCTATTCGCATTATAAGGTAGTACATATGCATTTTATTTATTTTCTGTATTCTTTACAAGGGTGCTAAAGACTACTTTCCTTTAAACTTTCGTCTTGCCATCAGACGGTTTCTTAGCCTTTTCACACATTCGACTCTTAGGTGTTATCATGCGAAAGGTGGTGAAATTTTTTTCTGACTTAAATATTAGTTTCCACAATTTTTCCAAATAAGTGTTTCCACAGCTGAGGTCATTTCGCGCATGTGGACCCTCACTGGGAATCGAAATAAGGTCCGCCTTCATCAAAATCGAACGTGCTACCCACTTGGCTATCCTGGATACCCTGACTGAAGTTCTTATGTCCTAAAAGCAGATTTATTTTTTGAACTCTTGGCTTTCATTGAAAGATCTTAAAGATGATGGGTTACATGTAAAAAGAGATTAATTTCCTTTCTCTAATAAATATCTTTATGACTATTACTTCTCTCTCCTTATTTACATTTCTCATTTTTTCTACATTGTCCTGTATTTTCCTTGCTGTTTTATTTCATCTTATATTTTTCTGTCATCTTAATATCTCATTTTCTTTTTCCTCTCTTGAACCCTCTCTCATATTTCTTCAAACTCTTTTTTCACCTTCTTTCCCTCCTGTCCTGAGAATTTTTTCGTGTTTCTCTTTACTCTCCGTCTCTCTATTTTTCCCTTCACTTCTCTTATTATCTTCTCTTTGACTTTCCCACCATCTTTCATTCTGCCCTTTGTTTCAATCTCTCTCTCTTACATTTTCATTGATTCTTCCCTTTTCCTTTCTGTTTCTATAATTCTTCATTTCTCTTTATCTCACACTGAGAAATCCATTCCGCTCTCTCTCTCTCTAATCATATTTTCCTCTGTAAACTAAAGTTCCCTTTGAAGGAAATCTTTTCCATCGCTATTATTAAAGTCACTGCTCTTTCAAGTGTATTAATTGCTAAGCATTTTTTCCTCCACTGCTTTACACCATAATACCAATATTTTTTTATCTACCTCCTTACTTCTTCCAAGTATTTCTATTTCCCGTTCATTCTTCCTTTCATCTTTATCTGTTTTTGATTCACTTTCTTTCCTCTTTTGTTTTCTTATTCATTTAAACTGATTGTCTTTCTGATATTTGACTTTTTATTTATAAATTTATTAGCGCAATATTTCTTCTGGTTTTTTTACTGCCGAGGATTGATGCTTTGTGTTTTTACATAACGTGAAAATTTATCTACAGTAGTTTCTAGAAATCATAAATTTCGTTTTTTATGTCTTCACTTACTGAAGATACATAAAAGGAGTGACGTAGTAGGCTACCTGGAAGGGAGAGCCTCTCTGCAATTGGCCATTAATAACCCTTATCTCAATATCTATTTGGATAAAATATGTATGTACGATCGTATGTCGGCATTGTCACTAAAAACTCGAGGACCAAACGCCCAACTTCCAAACTTCACATATTCATAAATGGCAACCCTTTAAAGATGGTAAAACACTTTTCACGGACCTAATGACCTCCAGTTCGACCCCAGACAAGTCATAGCGTTCCCATAAGAACTACACACCTATAAGGTTGACCTTTATCACTTACTGGCTTTACTTTTCAGGTATACGTAAACTTAAGGATATAGATTAATAAAGAACCTTAATTTAGGAACCGTACCTTTAATTTTTAACATCAGCTTTAGGTTCCAACTCGATGTCACGCAAATTTTTATCAAAAATTACGCTATAATGTATAATATTCACGCTTATAACACCGAATTTATGGCAAAAAATGCGACCATTAACATCGTAATAAAGCGACCAGTATATCATTATATTATCTCCATAAGACGGCTTATGTGTACCCGTATATCTTTTGGCCATCCACCACCCCCTAATAAACCCGCCATCGAAGTTCATGAAATCTGACAATTTAGTACAGTATAACCCATGCTTTCATTTCCTCATTGGCAACTCTTCCTTTCCTTTTCCAAACAATAGTTTTCCAAAATATATTTCTCTTCAATCCATTTACCACAACGTATCTCATGCGCTACTCTCAAACACGCACGTAACTTTCTCCATCTCCTACATCCTCTTTGCCCTTACTCTTACTTCGTTTCCCCATTCTCTTTCCTCCCTACTCTTTCCCCTTACTTCCGGGTCATTCGAGTGTGGTGACCTTGCAATTCCAGCTTTCCTCCCCTTTTCCCTTGTGCTGCGACACAGCTCCCACGGGAATTGGTCTCCATAGGCCTTCCTCAGCTCTCCCTCTCTCTCTCTCCGCCAAACTGCTCCCCCGTTTCCGCCATCTTCTTTAACCCTGCCACGCTTTTCTACCCTTTCCTTTCTTCCGCCTCCTCTTCCCTCGAACTTTCCTCTCCTCCCTTCTCCTTTCCCTTTTACTTCCAATTGCTCACTAGTTTCCCCTGCCAACTCCTTCTTTAGAATAAATCCCACCGTCCTCTTTCTACTAAGTTGGTCGGAATTATTGTTTTCCCCGCTTTTTTTCTTAATTACGACTTTCCGGTGTTTTCCTTTCGAAATGATCCTTGCCCTTTTATTTTTCCTCCGGAACTTATCTTTCTCCGTAACGCTAAATTGGAAAGTCTTCTGAGGATGAAAATGGCGGTAATATGATCAATGGTTATTTCCGCCCGTCAGTAATCTGTTTTGGGTGGAGGAAATTTCGGGAAATTCTCCGGGAAGTACGAAGCTGCGGCAGAGTCCGCGCTTCCAGAATTTTCTGTCATTTTCGAAAGTTATCAGCAAAAGGGTCGGTAAAGGGAGATCTTCGTGAAGAAAAATGAGAAAAAAAATATAAGAATTTATTAATTAACTCTCATCCGTAAACATGTATCCTTCTCTTTTATCCCACTACTTTTCAAGTTCAATTTTAATTAGAATATACTTCCGTCTCTCATTTGATACAGCCGACTTATAACTGCTTTCCACAACTTTATCCTCGTATATCTTCTATGGATAACTTCTTGATACACTATCTAAAATTACTCTAAAATCTTATAGTTCAATTCCCTCAAATGAAATGAATAAATTAATAGTTTCAAATCGTTATAATTCTGCAAAATTCATTTTCATAACAATATTTATATTAATGGGGCATTAAGACATTCCGATATTTCTTTATCTTCCACCGGTCTTTAAAGTGAAATTTTCCTGTATAATTTCATCATTACAGAAAGAGGTAAATCGTTCATAACTTTTATGCAATGCAATGAGCTGAATTTTGCGTTATCCATATACCTTTAATAACGTGTTTTATTTTGTAGTATTTTTGTGATTTTCCTTTTTATTCCTCTTAATGCTATTCATATTTCTCTTTGATATATCGAAAATTTCTTTTCAATTTGATTTAACGTCTGAGGAAATGTAAAGTAGCTGGAAAATCGTCTTCGTCATTACAGATTATTTATCTGTCTTAATTAATTACTAATGCAGTATTTACTTAACTCTGTCACCGATGCTCGATTTATGCGAGCTGAGATATATAAATTGCTGTTTTTCTTTGAGGAGCAAAACCCTAACTCCAGTAAAAGATTAAAATCTTTGCAAAAAAGTGTTGAAGAACCAATCTCAAAGCAAACTAAATAACTAAGTATAACATATTTTTTTTAATTTCATTTTGATTCGCTTTAGCATTGTAATTCGCTAAATAAATAATGGTCATTAAAGATTTCGAAGGCGATTTGTCGCAGGATGGGAATCATAAAATAGTCACGTGGCTTGTCTAACTAATAATATGAACGAGTAAACTAGCCGTGTGTGATATGGAGAGCTGGTCCCAAACTTAAGTGCCAATCCCTTAAAAATTCTTTTAAAATCGTACAATGGCGTTGACCCAATTAAGCGACAGGCGAATCGATATGTTTTCCCGAAACACAGCTCGCACGATTTTTCGGGACTGAGTCCGATTGGCAGCTACAGATCAAAATTGTCAATACCAAACGTCAGATTGTTGGTTTTAAATGTAAAACCACATCTCCAGTTGGAATAGGGGAAACAATCGCGTGAAATGACGACCCAGACGGTTGATTGTCATGCAGTATTGGTTGGGGACTTTCTGCGTGATATCTATAGACCACACGTCGTAAGTCACGAACAGTATTGACGGTTCGAAATGGCTTTGAAACGGCACGAGTTTGACCTACTGAAATATTTTCAAATTAGACCGAGGCGGATGATGAACGTGTTGCGCAGGGAAAAGATTAGCAACGCACTAAATGAGAATTAGGATTCATTATCCTCTCACTCTGACGCGAATACATCGCAAAATGTTTCACCTAATGTATTATTTCTTTTCTGACATACCTCGGGAGCTTTGAGAGATATTTTGGCTGACATTTACCGCGATAACTTCCAATTAGGATATCCTACGATATGAATCTTAGGATTTAACCTTTCAGTGCTCCCATCCCATCGCTTTATGAGGTTATTCACCACATCTTCCATTCACGTGAATACGTATAAATTTATTTAAAATAAAAAATATTGAAAATCTCTCTCTTAGGATTCGACTAAAGCACTCTGTTTCGATCTCCAATAATTTTAAAATTTATTATTAAGTACTGTATCTTACAGATACAGTATGTCTACTACTTTAAATGTAGACATTTTCCACTAGCAAGGAAAAGTGTAGTTTAATTCAGTCTGGTCATTCAGTCACTCCTTTTTTTTTAATAATAATTTTTCAATCTAAGGCATGTCTAGTTGATACATCAAAAAATTTATTTCTTCTATACGAGAATAGAGTGACGAAAATTATGCAATTTTTGGAAAGTGAGAAACTAATTACAAAGCTATCTTTTAGCAAACGTATTGTTTTCCGGAAGATTTACTTTACAGAATCGGTAAGTTTACCAATGAAAAGGTTCCACTCAGCAACTGAAGTTTTTATTTCTTCAATCCTGCTTTTTAGCGTCTCCATTGGAATTTTGACTGGTCAAATGACCAATGAGCTCATAAAAACTTCACCATTCAGCGATGAAATTCCATATAGTTCATATACTTATCAAGTCATTTATTTCTCATCTATCGCGTGATTGGTACAAAATATATCAATAGGTACCAACTGCATCAAGGCGTATATTAGGGAAGTTTTTCAATATGATTAACTACCTAATCTGAAGTAAGGAGAAGGTTTATGCAGATATGTTTCAAAAATAATACTCAAAAATCAGTAGTCCAGCTCATTGATTTCGTAACTACCTTTAAAATTATATAATAAGCAAGTATTATGCCGTATACTTAAAAAAAGGTTATTACTATGAGATTAACTTTGCAAGTAGGAAATTGATATAGAAATTTCATGGATATTGAAAAAGTCAAATTATAATATGCACAAACAAGATATCTTAAACAAATTAATTTGTGAAAACGCATTTTTGTTCGACATATTCATATTTTATAGCGGCTTTGAAAGCTTCATATCTTAAAAAAGTGATTTATTCCAATTTTAAATAAGTTAACTGGTTCTTATTAACTTATTAAACTACTCGTTAAACACCTGAAAGGATGTCTTTTTTTCACTGCGTTCTGCTCTAGAGTGGAATAAGAATATAAGGCAAAAAATGCATCTCCTGTAAAATTTGCATCTGAAATACGAGAAATTTATACTAAATGACGATATACATATTATAATTTAGTCTGATACTAGAATACAAATTGTTAAATGTAAAACTTAGCGTAAAATTGTGATAACGTATCATAAATCTATCAAATAAATGCATGTAAATGCATGAAAATCATGGCGAGAAATCAAGTTTCTTGCAGAACACGATAGACTTTCTTTGTGAGCAAGGGAAGGACTAATTCTCAATAGTACCATTAAAAAATGTCGACATTAACCAAAAATTTACTTGGAATTTGAAATGATTTGAAATAGGAAATTGTGAAGATTCCTCTGGATATCATTATCTTTATTCAAGAAATCAACTAAAATCTTTTACATGAATTCCTATATTTGGAGCGTTATACCCCGATGACAATTTTTTACTTTATTATTTTACAATTTATTTGAACTTTTATTATTTCACTTTTAATTTTATTGTTTCACTTTTACTTTCATTATTTCAAATCTTTTGTTTGAAATTTTATCATTTTACAGTCCCGAAAACATCCTTGGATGACGGAAGCAATCAAACACCTCGGAGCACAGATTACAAGCTCTTAACAAGAGACGTTTGGGCCTCTCTCCCCTGCGTCATTCTCCGCAACCCGACGAATCTTCCCATCTACCACAACTTTTTCCCCTCGCCAATTAGCTCTCTCCTGTCCTTTTATTGAGTTTCTTCCTTTTTTGTCTCCTTTTTTATAAACTTCTTCGCTCCAACCAACTTTTCCCCCCCAAACCTCCCGCCTTCCGCTCACTTTCTCCTCTTAGCTTCCGAATGTACAGCTCCTTCTCCCACGCCTTTTTTCCACTCCGAGTTTCCGCGCAATTTTCCCAGTCGTCCGGTGTTTTTCCCGCCGAAGGATCGATCCGCCGCGTGGGCTTGTGACAATGATGAAAGACCGTTCCAGATGGAATAAGCACCTCACTTACGTGGAGTAAGTGGACCGAAGTGGGATGGGTGGATAGTGCTTCCGGAACGGGGTAACGCGAGCTGGTAAGGGAGCATGTAAGTCGGCGTATAAAAAATATGGGAAGTACAGAGGGCCGAATTCAAAAAGAGAGAGAGGTGGTCCCCAAAACTTTTAAGGCCTCGGGAACGTAATGCGTTTCTTAGCTGCGCTGTATGGATCCAGCGCCGGGTTCCCAAGCTCTCTCCACCTTGGAAATGTTTTGCCGAGTGGAAATAATGCGCTCAGCGGTGAGATGGGGAGAATTGGGAGGTGTTCGCTTTTCGTCTCGCCCATTTAACGGTCGACTAGGTGATATTTCCAGATATAAAGAACTGGTGGGCGTCGACATGGCTCTCTGTCATCTAGTAAAAATATCTCCAAACACAACTCTGACAGAACGCTAAAACGCTTCGTCATTACCAGCTCTAGGCAGGTTCTTTCCTTCCGCCTCTTTACATCCTACGCAGCCAAATTATATTTCTAATACGACAACAAGGTGCGCAATACGGACTCAAGAAGCTCAATAACATGATTCAGGTGGTGAAGGAATTCTTGAGAGCTGTTTCTTGGAATCGATTTAATTCCAGCGGCTGATGCGGAATAAAGGTCGCAGGTCAACTTTGTGTGATTAGACTCAATTAAACAGGCGCTTTCATGAACATACATTTGCTAGAAAGGTTTTCGGGTCAATGAGTAACGATGGGTGAGGTTATTAACGATTAATGAGAAAGCTGAATGTTCAAGTGACAACTCTCAGAAAATAATATTTCACATCTCTCATAGAAGAGATGGCTCCGAATGAATTAGTTTTCATACGATCTTAATATTTTTAGAGATTACAATCATACTTTTTTCAACTTCATCGTGGAAAATGCAGCATTTTATTTGCCGTTTGGTATAAGGTGCTGAACAATGAATGAAATGGGAGATAGGAATATTCCCAAGAATAGCTGGTCATGAATAAGGTTTGACAGGACCTCGAACTCGGATCTTCCGAATTTTCGATCGACTGTTTTAAGTATTGGGATAATATTGGGATATTGGGATAAGTAAGGGCAAGTGAACTAATTGCAAGTGCAACCTATTCAAGATAACTTAATGAGCAGAGCAGTCTCTCGAAAAGCCGGAGACTCGGGTTCGAGTATCGGACCTGTCAGTCATTTTTATGTCCGATTCTCTTTGAGAACAATGCATTTTTCATCGGTCACCTTTGCCCTACACTTGTTCACAGCTGTGGAGGCTCTGAAGTGCAAATGAAGCTTAATTTTGGTATTCATTAGGATCGGGCGTTTTCCATTTCGGGATGTAATACCCCATTTTTTAGAATCAAAACCATAAAATACCTCCAATTCGTTAATGGAGTACGAAAAACACCACGTTTTTATACTTCGGACATATTTTTATTATTTTCTTTGTTGACGAAATAAATATTAATCTACTATCAGTGCTTCTATGTAAGTGAAGCGTGAGCGCCAAAATCATAAGATACCATGTTTGAGCAAATTTATTAGAAGAAAAGTTGCCACTGGGAAATATATCTTAAAGACCCGTAAAAACAGTACACTGGTAATATCGAACGTCACAGGATGCAGGTACGACTATTCCCAAGGCCAATACTACGACTCCTTAATATGATTACCCCGAAATGTACATACAATTCACAGAAAAAAAATGAATCCTGCCAAAAGTCGAAAGGTAGCTCACAAATTACATACATAGATTAAGGTATAGATTTTACGACACAGAATCAGGAGTGACTTTGTGGTAATGATTAACGTTAAAAAACTCCATATTAACAAAACTTTTACTAAACCACTAGATTGCAACTACAATCTAGTGGTTTAATAAAAGTTTTGTTAATATGGAGTATAGATTTTAATTTGTCTAAATAAATCCCTAATGACTTGACGGCTCGGGATTTCCTACTATGAACACTTAATGAAATTTCAAAACTTCCTCGTTTTCTAAGAACTCTGAATACTATAAATCATCTTCCTTAGCAAAGTTTCGTCCGAACGAAGCAAACAAAAAGTAAGGAGAAGAGAACCTGATATTTTCGGCATTTATCGAAAAAACAACCAAACGACCATCAAGTCACATTTTCTCCGAAAAGGGCACCCTCTGTTTGTTTTGAAAGTTTTCTTCTTTCTCAGTTCTCTTTAAATGAAGCTTTTAAAAGTTTGTTCCCGCTCTCCTTCGTTTCCATCTGTGATCTTTGAGCATTCGTCGATTTCTCCGGGAGTGTTTGATGCGAGATTTTAATTTTGAGAAACTTCTTCCCCGTATCAACTACAGCAGACGGAGTCCGGAGCAAGAAATCTCATTACCAACTTGAGAGCGCCCGGGGAAATGTTTGTGCTGCGATTCAGTTGTTGCACTATTCCAGGTCCACCTAAGTTCCGCCTGCGCCGAACTTGGTTAATTAAACTGTAATGGTGGAGTAATAACAATCCGTAATTACGTGAAGGGTTTGCATTCCGGAGTAGAAGAACTATACTTAGTGATCATAGCGAAGCATTATTGAATTAGCTATTGTTTTGCAGCCTTCACTGTCGATCTCTCATTCTGACGCCCATTTCTCTCCATCTCGCTAATCCCCTTCACTTAGAAGTCCATCTCTCATTGCCTTTCGATCAACATCCATATTTTCCTTTGTCCGCCTCCTCTTTCGCTGGGTTGCCATCCTCACATCCTTACCCGTACCCTCCCCATTTCCGTGATATTCCCGTATCCCTCCCGTTTTTTAACCAATCTTCACCTCCTGCAACCATACCTTTACGATATAAATATTTTTCATTTTTCTTTTGGTACAGAACAGAGAAAAACGTATCTTTCATTTACTATTGTCTCGGTCTAGTTTTTGACGGAGGCGGGCCTCCGGATAACCAAGTGGGTAACGCGTTCGACTTCGATCAAAGCGGTTCCTGGTTCGATTACCGATGGGGATTACGTTCGAAATGACCTTAGATGTCGAAGCACTTTTAAAATTATCGACAACTTATATACATAAAATATTGCCTAGTAAGCCTCATTTCCCTCTCTTAGCTCTTCGTAGCTAATAGTAGAGAGGATGAGGGCCTGCGGGCTGAATACCAATCTTCTCAGAAAACTTTGTTTGTGCTTTATATTACGCTGTTCTCGTAGACTCTTCCATTGAATAATCTTTCCGGATCCTTTGCTGCGCATTTCTTCTTGTAACTCTTTCCTGTTACTGAAGTGTTGAAAAATATGTTGCCGTTTTAGTAAAATTAAAAAAACTGTATTTTTAACCGAAACCTATAAACAATTTAATCAATAATGCATCCTCCGTTGTTTTCCACAACATATCTCTAAAAATCAACATGTTTTTCGATAACTAATAAAATAATAATAGTATATGTAGTATATATAATAAACTAATAATAGNCCCCTTCTCTGAGGGTGTTTTCCTGCTGTGGATATTTTTTCCTAAGATATCACCTTAGGTTTTTTTTTTACATCCACTCCTTCTAAAGTTTTCCTCTCTATTTCTTTTCACCTACACACAAGTCTTCATGTACATAAAATCATTGACTCAAGGTTAGATGGAAGAAGAGACTTTTCAGTCTCAATCTCGCCTTTAATAAAGACCTTATTATTATTATTATATATGGGTTGTAGTGGATGAAACGTGTACCCGCGAGTATCGAGAAAGTGCAGCAGAAGGCGATACGATTTGTTAAAAACGCTACGATAAAAATCAAGCGCTACCAAAATGCTCTCAGAATCAAGTTGGGAACCCTCGAAAGAAAGTAAATTAGGAGCATGGCTGCGATTGATTTATAAATTCATGAAACGCACAATAGCGAAAATTGTAATTCATGTTTTGCGACTTTCCTGCTACGGAAAATCTAGTAATAGACTGAAGAAACGTTTTTTTTATTNGGAGCACAGATTACAAGCTCTTAACAAGAGACGTTTGGGCCTCTCTCCCCTGCGTCATTCTCCGCAACCCGACGAATCTTCCCATCTACCACAACTTTTTCCCCTCGCCAATTAGCTCTCTCCTGTCCTTTTATTGAGTTTCTTCCTTTTTTGTCTCCTTTTTTATAAACTTCTTCGCTCCAACCAACTTTTCCCCCCCAAACCTCCCGCCTTCCGCTCACTTTCTCCTCTTAGCTTCCGAATGTACAGCTCCTTCTCCCACGCCTTTTTTCCACTCCGAGTTTCCGCGCAATTTTCCCAGTCGTCCGGTGTTTTTCCCGCCGAAGGATCGATCCGCCGCGTGGGCTTGTGACAATGATGAAAGACCGTTCCAGATGGAATAAGCACCTCACTTACGTGGAGTAAGTGGACCGAAGTGGGATGGGTGGATAGTGCTTCCGGAACGGGGTAACGCGAGCTGGTAAGGGAGCATGTAAGTCGGCGTATAAAAAATATGGGAAGTACAGAGGGCCGAATTCAAAAAGAGAGAGAGGTGGTCCCCAAAACTTTTAAGGCCTCGGGAACGTAATGCGTTTCTTAGCTGCGCTGTATGGATCCAGCGCCGGGTTCCCAAGCTCTCTCCACCTTGGAAATGTTTTGCCGAGTGGAAATAATGCGCTCAGCGGTGAGATGGGGAGAATTGGGAGGTGTTCGCTTTTCGTCTCGCCCATTTAACGGTCGACTAGGTGATATTTCCAGATATAAAGAACTGGTGGGCGTCGACATGGCTCTCTGTCATCTAGTAAAAATATCTCCAAACACAACTCTGACAGAACGCTAAAACGCTTCGTCATTACCAGCTCTAGGCAGGTTCTTTCCTTCCGCCTCTTTACATCCTACGCAGCCAAATTATATTTCTAATACGACAACAAGGTGCGCAATACGGACTCAAGAAGCTCAATAACATGATTCAGGTGGTGAAGGAATTCTTGAGAGCTGTTTCTTGGAATCGATTTAATTCCAGCGGCTGATGCGGAATAAACGTCGCAGGTCAACTTTGTGTGATTAGACTCAATTAAACAGGCGCTTTCATGAACATACATTTGCTAGAAAGGTTTTCGGGTCAATGAGTAACGATGGGTGAGGTTATTAACGATTAATGAGAAAGCTGAATGTTCAAGTGACAACTCTCAGAAAATAATATTTCACATCTCTCATAGAAGAGATGGCTCCGAATGAATTAGTTTTCATACGATCTTAATATTTTTAGAGATTACAATCATACTTTTTTCAACTTCATCGTGGAAAATGCAGCATTTTATTTGCCGTTTGGTATAAGGTGCTGAACAATGAATGAAATGGGAGATAGGAATATTCCCAAGAATAGCTGGTCATGAATAAGGTTTGACAGGACCTCGAACTCGGATCTTCCGAATTTTCGATCGACTGTTTTAAGTATTGGGATAATATTGGGATATTGGGATAAGTAAGGGCAAGTGAACTAATTGCAAGTGCAACCTATTCAAGATAACTTAATGAGCAGAGCAGTCTCTCGAAAAGCCGGAGACTCGGGTTCGAGTATCGGACCTGTCAGTCATTTTTATGTCCGATTCTCTTTGAGAACAATGCATTTTTCATCGGTCACCTTTGCCCTACACTTGTTCACAGCTGTGGAGGCTCTGAAGTGCAAATGAAGCTTAATTTTGGTATTCATTAGGATCGGGCGTTTTCCATTTCGGGATGTAATACCCCATTTTTTAGAATCAAAACCATAAAATACCTCCAATTCGTTAATGGAGTACGAAAAACACCACGTTTTTATACTTCGGACATATTTTTATTATTTTCTTTGTTGACGAAATAAATATTAATCTACTATCAGTGCTTCTATGTAAGTGAAGCGTGAGCGCCAAAATCATAAGATACCATGTTTGAGCAAATTTATTAGAAGAAAAGTTGCCACTGGGAAATATATCTTAAAGACCCGTAAAAACAGTACACTGGTAATATCGAACGTCACAGGATGCAGGTACGACTATTCCCAAGGCCAATACTACGACTCCTTAATATGATTACCCCGAAATGTACATACAATTCACAGAAAAAAAATGAATCCTGCCAAAAGTCGAAAGGTAGCTCACAAATTACATACATAGATTAAGGTATAGATTTTACGACACAGAATCAGGAGTGACTTTGTGGTAATGATTAACGTTAAAAAACTCCATATTAACAAAACTTTTACTAAACCACTAGATTGCAACTACAATCTAGTGGTTTAATAAAAGTTTTGTTAATATGGAGTATAGATTTTAATTTGTCTAAATAAATCCCTAATGACTTGACGGCTCGGGATTTCCTACTATGAACACTTAATGAAATTTCAAAACTTCCTCGTTTTCTAAGAACTCTGAATACTATAAATCATCTTCCTTAGCAAAGTTTCGTCCGAACGAAGCAAACAAAAAGTAAGGAGAAGAGAACCTGATATTTTCGGCATTTATCGAAAAAACAACCAAACGACCATCAAGTCACATTTTCTCCGAAAAGGGCACCCTCTGTTTGTTTTGAAAGTTTTCTTCTTTCTCAGTTCTCTTTAAATGAAGCTTTTAAAAGTTTGTTCCCGCTCTCCTTCGTTTCCATCTGTGATCTTTGAGCATTCGTCGATTTCTCCGGGAGTGTTTGATGCGAGATTTTAATTTTGAGAAACTTCTTCCCCGTATCAACTACAGCAGACGGAGTCCGGAGCAAGAAATCTCATTACCAACTTGAGAGCGCCCGGGGAAATGTTTGTGCTGCGATTCAGTTGTTGCACTATTCCAGGTCCACCTAAGTTCCGCCTGCGCCGAACTTGGTTAATTAAACTGTAATGGTGGAGTAATAACAATCCGTAATTACGTGAAGGGTTTGCATTCCGGAGTAGAAGAACTATACTTAGTGATCATAGCGAAGCATTATTGAATTAGCTATTGTTTTGCAGCCTTCACTGTCGATCTCTCATTCTGACGCCCATTTCTCTCCATCTCGCTAATCCCCTTCACTTAGAAGTCCATCTCTCATTGCCTTTCGATCAACATCCATATTTTCCTTTGTCCGCCTCCTCTTTCGCTGGGTTGCCATCCTCACATCCTTACCCGTACCCTCCCCATTTCCGTGATATTCCCGTATCCCTCCCGTTTTTTAACCAATCTTCACCTTCTGCAACCATACCTTTACGATATAAATATTTTTCATTTTTCTTTTGGTACAGAACAGAGAAAAACGTATCTTTCATTTACTATTGTCTCGGTCTAGTTTTTGACGGAGGCGGGCCTCCGGATAACCAAGTGGGTAACGCGTTCGACTTCGATCAAAGCGGTTCCTGGTTCGATTACCGGTGGGGATTACGTTCGAAATGACCTTAGATGTCGAAGCACTTTTAAAATTATCGACAACTTATATACATAAAATATTGCCTAGTAAGCCTCATTTCCCTCTCTTAGCTCTTCGTAGCTAATAGTAGAGAGGATGAGGGCCTGCGGGCTGAATACCAATCTTCTCAGAAAACTTTGTTTGTACTTTATATTACGCTGTTCTCGTAGACTCTTCCATTGAATAATCTTTCCGGATCCTTTGCCGCGCATTTCTTCTTGTAACTCTTTCCTCTTACTGTAGTGTTGAAAAATATGTTGCCGTTTTAGTAAAATTTAAAAAATTTTTTAACCGAAACCTATAAACAATTTAATCAATAATGCATCCTCCGTTGTTTTTCACAACATATCTCTAAAAATCAACATATTTTTCGATAACTAATAAAATAGTATATGGCGTTACTTTTTGGAATTTACCGATAAGGAAAAGAACAAAACATATGGTGCAGTTCCACTTAAAAGAACTTTATCGTGGCATTTGTTTAGACCATTTCTTTTCGATGCGTCACGTCGATAAAAGTCTCATGGTTTCGACTCGTCCTATCAGATTTCCAATAATACCTCATTGTTGGAAAAATGATTGGGGAGCGATCTGGAAAGAGGAAATTCCGATGGATTTAAGTCCGAGGAATATGGCGTATGCGGTATGGTTTTCCAGTTGAGCTGGTGGATAGCTACCTTTGTCATATTGGCTATTGGACGAGCGTTGTCCTGTTGCAGTAGGACGTCATAGCTTAAACCAGGTCGATTTTGGCGAATCGCTTCGTTGATTCGATGTATTTGCTGTTTGTAGGGATCTGCGTTGACCGTCTGGTTGTTTGCAAGAGGTTCACGGTGAATAACACATTCCCAATCCCACCACACTCACAGCATCGCCTTCCATGAATGACGTTCTCGTTTGCTCGTGGTGTTACTTGTTTATTAGCATTAAGCCATTATTTCCCTGCGTTATATTGACCAAAACAAACCATTTTCCTCACCTGACGCCTGAACAGTTTCCTCATCACGATTGGAAGCGTGCAGAAACGTGGGTCTCTATTTCAAAATTATCATTTTTTCATCTTGGCATTTAATTTCAAGAGTGAAAATATGTATCAAGATATATTAAATCAAACCTTTAGTCAAAACGCTTGGAGATAGATTTAAAAAATCGTACTTACGAATGGCATAATCTTTTCTAAAAACATTTCTTTGGGGGCAACATTGAAGTTAAAATAAACAGCAATTAATTAACGTTCCTCAATGTAATATTTTGTTTAAATTACACTCATTATTTATTCGGTCCCAAGTTACGTTGATGCTGATTTGTTATATTTATTTAACTGGTTTAATTACTCATCGGTCTTTAAAATATGCATCGATATTTGGTCTTAACTTGTACCTTTGAGATCTAACCCTCACTCAGCAAGGATAAAGGTGTTAATTTTTGCACGATAAAGTCGTGCGGCTGAATCCCAAGGAGGCTACTCCTAGCTCCTGCTTACAAAAGCATTCCCTTAACATTGTGGAAGAGACGTGGCATGGTAGTTCAATGGTCAGGATGAATGCCTGGAAGTGGGAGACCTGGGTTCAAGTCCTAGTCATGTCAATATTTTTCACACTTATTATTCCTTTCCCCACCCCACAGTTATATCGAAATACTACGTAAACCGTGAATTTTCATGAGAACTGGCAATACATTTTCAAGCATTTTTTATATCACAGTAGTGTTCCTGTTACCTAGTCAGCACCTACTGTTAAATTAAACTTACGCAAATATTTGGTATTCTTTTCATTCAAATGCGATCGACAACCATCGCAGATCAGGAGTACTTAATATATATTGTATATATCGTTAGCCTACTAACAACCATTTTACATTTTGTATGGGTTTCTCTTATCAATACACCAACCAAAAATATTGCAATACCGTATTTTTCACGTAATGGAGATGCAAAACAACGATCTCTCCTCACATCTGCCAGCATCTTCAGATTTTTAAAACACAAATCATCAACAGATGAAAAGTGCCGAAATAGAATATACCCAACTGAAAGGGAATTTTTTAATTACTCCCTTTCAATTACCTTTCTACAACGTACCTAAGCCGTGCGTATGACACTTCTCAAGGAAGCGACTCAGGACAGTTTTTCCTCTCCGGTAGCTTTCCGAATCGCTCAGCACGTTTTGCCGCGCCGATTTCTGAAAAGATTCTGCTTATCTTCACTGAAGTTCATTTGAAGTTTAATCTAACTTCTGCGATGATATAATGGATACGTTTATGCTTGGCAGTTTTCCAAAGATACTTCATTGAACTATTTTCTTAGAATCAGCTAATTAAACTCGCGAATCATCGAGGAAGGAAGTTACCATTTAAAAAAATCATTAATGAAATTTGTACCCCGGAATCTGTATTCTCAAACCCTCAACGCCGTTATATTTCCTCGAGCTGCATTTCGATCACGTCACAAACATTACAGTAAAAACACTCCGGTTTAGCTCTGTACTTCACAAACTAAATATCATGCTAATACGAGATCTTAAAGAAATTACTTGAATATATTTTAACGGTAAATTACTTTCAGTTTCTCTTTTCACGTGCGTAAATCTCTTTCCAATGGATGATACGATTTGCTTCCAACATCTGTGTCCTTTCATCTCTACTTTTGCATCTTCATTATATTCTAATATTTGCAAATCAAGATTCAAAGTATCTCGAAGGTATTAGAAAACCTAACCACAATTTTGACACTTTCATACTATTCAAACACGTAAAAGTTAAGATTGCATTGTGATACACCATATCGTCTGCGCCAATAGGATTTACTCGAATTCAGGTTACTGAAGTATTAAGAGTGGCTGGACTGCCTACTTGACGTAGAAAGACTTGACTGGAAACGATTCTGCCGCTTTGTGATCGAAAAGAAACCTGTGCACGGAATAGATCGAATGCAGAGAGTAAACGGAATTTTTTTAAGTGAGCTTCGTCTTTGAATCATACGAGATAAGGCACCTTCATTCAATGAAGAATCCCAGCCTACGTACACGTGTTTTATGTACGTTTGAAAGCTTAAAGCTCCACACATTCGTTTAAAGGGCTCCCCCACCCGAGAGGCGACAGAGTTTGTGCCGCAACGATCCTCATCTATCTCCAACATTTCCGAACGCCAAGTCCCTGTATTCGCTGGCGATAAACTCATTTCTTGCTCCGTCCCAGCATCCCTTTCTGCCTGACCCCCTTTGGACCTATCGAAACCTTTTTCCGCGGATTCTGAATCCTTTTTCATGAATAGACCACGCCCGCGAGATCCCCTTCGCTTCCGTCATTTCAACCCTTTTTTTTCTCTCCTTCCTGCATATCCAGAGGAATGTATGCCTGAATGCGGGAGGAACATCTCCGCAGTGAAAATATCTTTGGCGGTGATACCACGTTCAGCTGCTGGGCTGTGAATGCTTCTTCCCGTATTCAAAGTTGCTCCTTAAATTTTTCTCCTGTTTCTTTGAGCGTTCACCATATCTTTGACTTAGATTATGGGAATGAATATATACGTAGTCGAGTCAGCTGAATATCTGTCTTACAAATGCACTAAATTGGAGCACACATATCCGAAAATTCTGCGGAAAAAAAGCTTGATTTTGTAAAGCGGATTGTAGGTAGATGCGATGAAAAGGCTAGAGAGCGATGTCATTTCACCTTGGTTAAGTTCCGTCTGGGTTATGCGGTGTATATGTGATTTATATGATATTTGAAGATGCAATTAGGCTACCATGGTATGAAATAGATTTCGCCTACGACGTCGATACCAAAGTTGAAATTTTAAATGACCTTCTGTTAACTTTACTAAATAAGCATGCTCCAGTCAAAAAAGTCAGAATTTCTAAACCTCGAGCTCCGTGGCTCAATGACGACATCAAACGAACAATGGCAAATCGCGACTTTACCTTCCGTGAATTCAAACGCAATAATGATCCCGTAATTTTCAGCAATTACAAAAAACTTAGAAATAAAGTAAAGCAAATGATACGAAATGCGAAATTAAAATATGCTCATTCTATTTCAAAAGACAGTAAAACCCCGGCAGCTTTATGGAAAAACTTACGTAATCTGGGAATAGGTAAATCTAGGGATCCTCCCAAACTCAATAATGCGTCCCTCGACACATTAAACCAGAAATTTTCCAGTCCTCCAACTGAAATTGATCGGGAGCATAAATGTCGAGTTTTAC
>KZ308182.1:1978348-2031506 GCA_000376725.2 Ladona fulva | reverse complement strand
AACTGTTGAATGAGTATCTTATTAACAAAAAGAAAAATCCCGTAAATGCCACTTTAATGAGATAAATTAAAGAAAGTAATATTTTACGATCAGTCATTAATAATGAAAGAAATCGATTGACTGACCACTTTTATGTTCCGTAGTTCTCATCAATTGTGGTTATGAAAATTACATTTAATTAGCCTGTTTGTCATGGGAAAATTATTTCCCCTCTTGAATAAATTCTTGATATTTTAAATTACTACTAAAAATATAATTTCCCATCACAAACTCCTCTTGATGGATTTTACATCTAAGAATGTAGATCACTGAATTCCCATCTTTGGTAACTTAAGGGAGAGAGAGAACAATGTATGGTGATTATTGTATACAATGTATTACACTTCACCTTTAACTTCGCGTAGTCGCTGTATTGGCTGAAAGGCTCACATCTCTCACAAGGCTCCATATTTCTACTCTAAACCTCTTAATTACCTTAATAGGTGAGAGTGCCACCTCGACGAGAACACTTCCAAGACGTGAAAATGTAGTCAGAGATGAACTTTAACCTTCAATGATGCTCAAATTTGCGAGGGAAAAGAAAAAAGAATAATTTTTTTATTATATTACCAGTAATAGATACCGAAGTATGTAAATATTTGAAATGATTAAAGTTGAATGAATGATTCAATTAGTCAATTATTCCGTATTATATTACCAGTAATATATTCCGTAATAATTCCAGTAATAATTATGTAATTATATTACCAGTAATAGATACTGACGAATGGGAATATTTTAAATAATTAAAGCTGAATGTTTGGTTCATTTAAGTCAATTTTATTCCGCTGAATGCATTAATCATTCGATTAACATTTAAATTAAATACTTTAATACGGCCATAACCATATAGAGGATGTAGATGGCACAAACATAAGTACCCTAAGTTTTTAATCAAAATTAAAGTAAAAACTGATTCCTTCCACTAAAATATATATTTCTCTTGGATATTAACGAATGGAAATATTTGAAATTATTAAAGAATAATGAATGATTTACTTAAACTGATAGCTATATTTAAGTGCAAGGAGATGAAAGAAACAGTAATATATTTAGACAGTTAAACTACCGTTGTGCAAAGAATATGTATTATCAATACCGATATTTGTTGATGTAGGATTATATGAGATATATTTTCTTCCTGGGAATTTCAGATTTACTTTTGCCGGGAGGACAAACACACGGCATTAAATCTTTCATTGACGAAGAGATTTCTGTGAGCGTTATTCGAAGACTTTTACGACTAACTTTTGGTGATAGAAAGTGTAACAGCTATTCACAAATCAGACTTTTCTTAAATTCATTTAATGAAAAGTTTCATGGAAAGTAAGTCCTTTTTCTCCACCCTCACAAAACGATTAACTCAAATAAATTTCGAAAACTCTTTCTTTTCTAGTATGATTCGACTTAGGTCAACGCAAAAAATACCTTGTAATTCAGTAAGTTTTGGCATGTAAAATAATCTTGATTCAGTCCCCAGAGGCGGTTTGTACGACACAATTTAAATCCACCCACGATAGTAATCAGTCCAAAGGGAACGGGTGTCCTTTGTCTTCCTCTTTTAGGAAAGGTTAAGTACTTGACGTAGACACAAAGATCGCTCCGAAGTGGGCTTTTGTTGCACTGCCATGTTTCGACTTTGTGAGCTATGCAATTACGAGAAAGAAAGATGGGTAGAGGGCGTGGCATTCTACCTGTAGCGCTCACTGTAAATTTTATTCGACGGATTCCAGTGCACGAGAAAATAACAGTAATGCGTGCCTTTTGTATTCTTCAGCGTCCAAACTATGTTCGGTTCATCTTTTACTGTGGGACTTTCAACATGACTCTAGGTGCCCGTAAATGTGCAAATAACGGCCAATTTCTCCATTTATATTGAAAAGCGTGGTTAAGGCCTTCCATTACATAATGCACCGTACATATACTTTAATAAATAATAAAGAGATTATGTAATCTTATAAAATAATAGCATAATCTCTAGTTAACAAATACAGATCTGTATAAAGTATCGACTGTGTGCATAACAAAAGCTACGTTACGTCAAGTGCATTGTAGATATTTATCTTGACTACGTATAATTACTTGTAATTGTATAATTACTTGATAATTAATTAAGTTCAGATATGGGCGAACAATGTACCTGATATAGTCAAACCTTATATGTTAACTTAATGTATATTCGTGAATTATGTCATTGATTTTAATGATAATATAAAGTGTATTTTCATCATTATTGTATACTTGTATTACCTTTACTATAAGGTCTTCATATTTTTTGTATTTTGTACCCCCTTCTTGTGGATGCTTTCCCGCACAGTGGGATTTTTGTCTTCTTCAACCTTCGGCTGAGAAGATTTTTCGCCACCAACCCAAATCTTTGTGTTGCCGTTGCATTTCTTCTTTTAACTTCAATTAATAAATTTAACTTATGCATTGACAATTGAGGTTAGGTGGAAGAGAGGCCAACTTGGCCTAACTTTGCCTTAACAAAGAGTTTATTCATTCATTCCCTCATTCATTATATTTTGTTTATGAATTAAAATTGATCTCAAATAATTATCTCATAAACTATAGCTTTTCCGCAGATTAGTGCTCACATAATAGTTATGTGATATTCTTCCAAATATGTAGTGAAGTCCACGGCGCGCTGAAAAATTTAACTGTCTGAAACGTTTAATCAAAGCTTCCAAAAAGAATTCTTTTCGGTTTTACACTCGAAACAATATTCCCCATCACGTACGCTTGATAATGTCCTTATCTTGCGCTGCACGTCCAAGTTAAACATCGTCCGATACACGGAAGACATCTGCTTTCAACCAACAGTAGTGTCTTTTATCTTTGGGAAAATTTTGCTTCGCTGGTTCAATGCAAACAAATGAGACGCATACCGAGCTGTAACCCATCCACCTATCTGCAGGTCTTGGATATAGAAGCGACTAGACATTTAGTACCTTATAAATTATTGGTCCTTGTAATAAAAAGTGTATTCGATTTTTTGTAAGCGATATTACCTTGCGCAATTCGTCGTTTGTGATGACGCATCACTACGAGAAACGGACATCAATAAAGTCTGACAGGACGAAAATTCAAACCAAGATCTCTTCATTGTAGGTCGGTAGCTCTAACACGTGCCTAAAGTCTTCCAAATGGATTGTCTAAATAGTCTGGCAAGATAACTAAATAGTTAGAACAACCGGAAATTTGGAGATTCGGGTTCGAGTCCCGGTCTTTTCGGACTTTCTCCTGTCCGTTTAGCATATTGGCCAAATTATAAAATGTATCAACCGGCAAGAGCCCCTTTTTAATGTACAGCACCTCTTTCGTGAGAGAGCGCGTATAAATACGTAAAAATAAGGAATTCTGATAATCGATTCTGATTTTGCATATTTATATATTCACGCTAACTTTAAACGCCTACATGCTCATATATACAAACGTACACTTACATATATAGCCAAGGTTATTCATGCAGGTATGTCAAAATCGATTTGGGACTCCTTAAATTAAATGTCGGCCGGAAATGATTTTTTTTTTTTTATATGTTACCCCTACACTACCTTCGGAGGCAAGTTTCTAGGTGAAAACTTATTCAGAAAAATTTAGAAAGAATGGGGGGCTCGTTTTCAACTTCCAGCTGACCGTAGCTTGGACAATACTCATCCTTTCTTCCAAAACATAAAAATTACCTGAATCGTAATATTAAAAACTAATAAAGGTGCGTCTACTCTACTCTACGTACTACTTACTACATTGACTTTTGTTTTCTTTCCATCTTTTATCAGATAGCGCAGCAGGCTCAAGCGTGATATTCGCTAGATAAGGTCCCCCTAAGGTAAACATTAGCAGCAGTAAATATTTTCTCCCGAAGTGATCGCGGCGTTCGCTCGTATTCAAGAAACGTCTAAGATAGGTGTAAATAACAGTTGGCGTCGTCCCTTTATCCTTAGCCATATCAATCTCGTTTGAACCAAAGAATTGCTACCAAATAAAATATCTTTTTTTATTCTTTTTTCAGTAATTACAGTAATGTACTGCAGTCCATGCGTATGATTGTAGAATTTAGTGAGGAATTACATCTTCTGAGCAAATAATTTACATGAAACCCAATGTGATAATTTTTTTAAGAATGCGACTCAAAACTTTTCTCATTCGCATAAACTCGATTGTGTGAAAGAAACTGTAAATTTTCTTCGCACAATATGATGTCCACCTAGAAAAAACCCTAGGATAAACGGACATGTAAAAAGCGTGAAGGTATCGGGACTCAAAGAATCTTGCCTACGTAGTGTACCAAAAGGGAATGTCTTAATGTTCTGGCAAGATTGCTCCATTGGCTAGAGCAGCCGATCGATAAATGAGAGACTTGGGTTCGACTCTCAGTCCTTTATCATGCCCGTTTTTCCTTGGGAAAACTTACATTTTCTTCAATTTTATATTTCATGAAAACCTTAGTAATATATATTGCTTTCATTTAATATAAAAAGTCACGGAACATCTTGTTAATCTAATGCACCGTGTTATCTTATGTATTTTTAACAAGTTAAAACAGCAGAATCCAAGGAGGCAATCTTGTGAGTACCGATATCTCGAGTTGATCAAAAACTTGTATCCTTTCAGGGCCTTTCTTCTCATGTTCCACAAAATTCCTCTCCATCTACCATGGAATTGAGATAGTTTCCTCCCTAAATAGCTCCAGCGGCCCATTCAAGCTTCACCACCTGAACATCTTTTTCCTCTTTTCTTTCCAGTCTTTCCTCTTCATCATCTTCCTCATCAGCCTCTTCGCCGCCCTCGTCCGCGGGGCGCTGCCGGCGGGCGGGCGACAGTGGCGCCGCGGGCTCGTCAGCGGCCGGAGCCAAAGACGCGGCCACATCTTGCGCGGCTTCGGCAGCGCGCCTCGAAAGGGCGATACGGCAGAACGACACGGCCAGGGTGAAGAGGGCCCTAGATCTGCACCACGACAAGTTCCAGGTGAGAACGAAATGAAAAAGTCACCCCAAAAAAGCTTCCTTTTAATACCTCCATCTCACCCCGCTCGGAAGTAACGTCCTTTTCCCCTCGCGTCCAAAATCATGTTTTTCTCGTCCTTCCTTTGGTGGAGGAAAGGGGAGTTGTGGAAACATGAGGACTCAGTCTTTCTTTGTGACTCGCTCTTTTATTTCATTCTCTCCGCCGCGGTGGATGGTTTCTTCCCTTGACAATGAAAATACCTCGCCTCTAGATTGAAAGAAGGTTGCCTTTTTTTATCACTCGGGGGTTTGGCAATATCCCTCCTTTTCTTTTAACCTCAAAATCCATTCACCAACGCTTGTCTGCGCCGCGTGGAGTTTGAATACCACATTGTTCGCGAGCGATGCTAGGTAATGCTCGACGGGAGGGAGATTTTTCGAAATCGCTTTAATCTTTATGAGATTAAAGAGCTCGCTGCGCCCCGCCGATATCCTTAAAGATCTTCCTCGCGTTCCTTAGTCGTAAAATATAAAGATGTCGCGTTAAAAATGCGTGGATCATTAAGTTAACGCGAAGGATAATCAAAGTCTCAATCGCCTATTGATACGGTAATACTCGATCATCAATTATGCGTAAAACATTTTCGTTTATCGCGGTGTTTGATGTGTCGTTGACTTGACGATCAAAGTCATTAATCTTTTATTATCAGAAAGAAAGGGAAGGAAGGATATAAAAGAAAAATACTGATAAAAATAACAGCTAAATACTGGGATATATAGTTAATTTTGTGATAACCGCAGTGCTTAGAAATAAAAGCGAATGATTACAGTCAGGGCCGGCCAGAATTGCATTGGCAACCCTGGCTGGAAGTCATTCAGGTGCCCATTCCCTATAGATACTTGCAAAATATTCTTTATTATACGGCTTGTTTATTTTCTCGAGAGAGAATTTTTAAAAAGCGAAATTGAAGTCACAAGAAGATACTGATTGTGAAATAAATTTCATGTTAAACAGAATTCTGGTCGTATAATACAACGTCCTTATGACTGGAAGCAGCCACCCTGGCCACTAGCTAGCAGCGTCGTCCTTAAAGCTATCCCTCCGCTAGATCTGGCAGAATTTGCATTCTTTTATCAGAGAAATTACAATTTTGCGAACTGCAGCAAGTTTTGCGAGGATTTCTACGTTTAGAAGTACTGATATAGTGAATAAATTTAATGATAGGTAATATGCCATTTAATACTATGAAAACATATTTTTCTGAGAGATAGAATTTTGGATGGACTTATAAATAAATTATTTACGTAACTACTATTTTGGTAAATTTCGTAATCCCTTGATAAGTTAGTTTATCTTTAGGTTTATTTAGTTCGTTTAGCTAGAGAGTGGTTAGAAAGGGAATTAAAGAAATTTTCGAACGTAGAGAGGATTGAAACCCGGATCTTCCACCGGGTGGGTCGATGTTCAGAGCATTTGAATTATGTGACAGTTGGATCATCCGTTGAGCAAAAGGGAGATTCTCTCACATCATGCATGTGTACCAATGACGTTCTTTGAGTGTCCTTCAATTAATACAAACAGTTTACTTTAAATGATCATTTTTAAATCAGTCTTGCTGATTTCTGTTTCTTCGGCGGAGTACGAGACATTGTAGCCGTTTCTTAAATTTATTCTCGATTGATAACAGCGGAATACTAGATTTGTAATTTTTCAGCTCTGGATTACTAACAAAATAAAGTAACAAAAATAAAACTTCTCTATCTCTAGAATTGAGCGGCAGCATAAATTTAATTTCTCGGTAAAAGTCTGATGTTAGCAAAACCCACGTATTAGATGGGATAATAGACTTACTCAACGTAGACCACGATAGAACCGCTAAACTTTTCTCTCACCTTCTGGAGTTGCTTGTAGCTCGGCACCTGACCCTCGCGGGTTGCATCCAAGGCTTCAGATGGGTTTTTTGGTCTCATTACTAAATCAATCTCGCGGTTAGGAGAAAGCCATGGCCTGGGTGTCTGGGAACGAGGCTGAGGTTGGAACACAATTCGCGGCAGTTGGGACCGATCGGGTCTTTGGCGCACATGTATGGATAGCACACACGCTGGATGAAAATTACGAGGAGAAAGGGTTCAAGATGCATGGCACTCAACGTAGAACACAACCCGCATTGCGGTGAAAGTTGATTTTAAGAGGGCAGTTGAGGATATTTTCAGATTCCAGTAGCGTTTTCTGTTTCTAGTTATCTGTCTCTAGGATAATATGTTCTTTGTAGGCTTTTGCAGGATAATTTTATGATCTTTTAGGGTATCTCCATGTCAGTAGGTGTTCACTCTCTGATTTTGAAGATATAGGGCCACAAGGTGATAAATAAGAGAGATACTTACTTGTGGCAATAGCAAAAAAAGATTTGAGTATCCCTGCCCTAGAAGAGGTGTTATTACAGTAATGGTTAGTCTATGCATCTCTGATAGAGAGATTCGGCAGTAGATCAGCATATATATCTTACGAAGAGGTCATGGTATTAAAGAGAACTCTCGACAACTTTTTTGCATAAATAAAATATACTGACTTGAGATATGTTTAAATTGTAGTCACAGAAACATAGCGGTTAAGGCACTTGCTTGCCAAGTGGAAGACGAACAACCCCAAGGAACAGCTGTTGAATTGGGGTTTGAATCCCAGATACTGATGCTCATCTTTTGGTCTTTTCCGGGGTTAAAAGCCATAGGTTTAGCCTAAAAACTTAGTATCAGATGTTACACCTTGGAAAATGATGAGGGATAAAGAAAATTACTGCCCACATTAATTTTATTCCATACAGTATGACCTTGATATTCGAAACCAGCTAGATGCTATGCATGGAAATATATCGTTATTGTAAGTTGAAATTGAAAGGAAGAGGACATAGGAGTAGAAATGCGAACTTTGCACGGGAGACCAAGTGCATAAGGAATATCTACGAAATAAATGAAAATTAAAGATAAAATCGATATGATCAGGCGTTACTTGGTGGAAAGCCATACTAAATTAAATTAAAATCCTTCGTAATTTTCCACAGGTTTTATTCTGCGACCGGTTTCGTAAGAAGGTCTTACATCTTCAGGNTATTTAAAATCGATATGATCAGGCGTTACTTGGTGGAAAGCCATACTAAATTAAATTAAAATCCTTCGTAATTTTCCACAGGTTTTATTCTGCGACCGGTTTCGTAAGAAGGTCTTACATCTTCAGGACCTTCTTACGAAACCGGTCGCAGAATAAAACCTGTGGAAAATTACGAAGGATTTTAATTTAATTTGAAAATTAAAGAGGTAAAACGGAGTCAGACTGGTCTGCAAGATAGTTTAATTACTTCGGAGTGTCCGCCCGGAAAACGGAAGATCTGGGCAAAGTTCCAGCTACCTATGACTTTCCATTTCCATTTATTCTTTTGATAAGTTAAAATTGAATCTATAAGGAAAAGGAATACGACTTTAGTAAGATTCATCATTCGTGAAGTGACTTCGAGAGTTAGCCGTTGTTTACGACCTAACTATCCGTTGAAGAATTCCCACCAGCAGGGGTCAGGGTTCTCAGTGGTCGCGCTTTGCAAGTATTGTTCTCAATACGTATTTCGGCGACTATTTTGCCATCTTCGGGAGAGAAGAATAACCCTAAACTCTATAATATTAAAAGTTAAAATTGTTTGATAAAGCGCAGATATACTAGGTTGTTCAATACGTGTTGTCGTTCGATAAGAGATGACGCTGTTAGGATCATTATATATTCGTCTAAAGATGGCGCTACATTTTCATGAACACATGTGTAGTTTCATGTAGATCTGTCAACTCATTCGTGTATTTACAGCTATTCAAAGATGACGTGTTACAGTATTTTTTACAATGGAAAAAAATGGAATATCGTGCAGTGATAAAATTCTTATTTTTGGAAGATACAGCACTAAAACAAATTCATGAACGATTGTTAAAATTATATAAAGACTCTTCATCTTCAATTAGAACAGTAGAAAGATGGATTGCTGAGTTTAAATGTGGTTCTACAAGTCTTGATGACGATCCACGTGAAGGACGGCCAGAAAGTACATCAACACCAGAAATCGTAGTAAAAATACAAGATATACTTTTGGAAGATCGTAGATTAACCAAAAGAGATTTAGTAGAAGCCCTAGGCATCTCTTTAGGCAGTGTGAGCAATATTTTGGCTGAAGTTTTGGGTTTGAGAAAGCTGTGCGCACAATGGGTGCCGCATTCACTAATAATAGAGCAAAAGCACATTCGAATGCGACTTTCTCAGCAACATTTGGAGCGTTTTAGAAAGTATAAAAAGGACTTTGTGCGTCGTTTCATCACTGTGGATGAGACTTGGGTCTACTACCATGATCCGGTTTAACTAAGAGTTACCTCACGAATTCAAAAATCATCGTTTGCCTTGAAGCGAATAGATCAGCGGAATTCATAGAGGACCATTCCTTTTTCGTACCCTGAATACATAATAGATCGTCTCGAAAATACATTTTCCAGAATCACAGCTAAGAAAAACCTACTTATTTTATAACGCACTGCTGTGCCTAACATTTCCTTCACGAGAACACAATTAAATAGAGTATAATGGACGAGAAGCGTTCGCGAGCTCAATTCACACGCGCAAAGGCCATATAGAATGATTAAAAAGCGGAGTGGATCCCGTTTTCAGTTAGCTCTCCTGAGAGAATCACTCGGAGAAACTGCGGAGAAATGTTATCCCAAAATGTCGAGGGAAGCATCTCCAGTAACCAATGCGTAAGACGGCGAAATTGTTCGGAACGGACGCTCTCCTTTGTTGCGAAAATAATGCCTTAGTCCCCTAAAAATTACGGAGGAATGGAACAAAAGGACTTATCTCGCTTGATTAATCATCGCCTCAGGCGCCGGGAGTCGTTTTTGTGCATCAAAGAGGAAGTTTTTCGTGCATGCGTGACTCTTTCAGAGAGGTGCACGCGAAGGTTCGCTATTAGGCGGAACGACACCCTTGTGCGCAAAAACAACGTGGGGCGTAATTATGAAGAACGGCTGTTTAGCGAGTGGCTCGCGCCTCTGTGTTCCTCCCTTTCTTCACTGACACACAAAGGCGCCTCCATGTTTAAAAGTGTCAGATTTATGACTCCTTTCCCCTTGAAAATGTTTGTTTTTCTCCGGCCCTTCGCTCCGAAATCCTCCAAAGACTCCCTCAGCATCCGTCTCAAATTAATCCATTTTATACGCTCATTATCGTCGTCCCCTTCGAAAATCTCGAATTTGATTAAAGCATTAAACGAGAGATGTCTCCGTTACCGCCGAATAACGAGTTTACACTCCCCCGAGTCCCTCGCCCTCCCTTTCTGGGATGCTGCTTCACGCGCATCGAGGAAGACCATTTTTCACACCCTTGCCTTCCGTGACTCACCTCGATCACTCTCTTTCCTTCCGAATTTTACTTCAACGGAGCGTTTATTCTTCTCGCGCCACTGACGCAATTTCTCCGTGCGCTTGTTGTCATATGCGAAAATACTGCCGACCTCGCCCGTGAATCTTCAAGGTGAGTCCGGTTATGCAATACGAACTGGTTCTGTTGAAACAGAAAGAAAAGGGGGGGTATTCTTCCGCAATTTATCTAAAGAGTTACAGAGTGCAAACACGGGAATTCATGATGAAGAAATGAAAGAGAAAAATCTGCCGTGGCCGGAACTCGAACCCAAATCTCCCAGCTGCCGGTCGGTTGTTCTTGCCATTGAGCGGTGAATATTTCAGATTAGTTTCCATATGAAACGAGTTGTAATAATTCGCAGATGATTCAGATTTATGGGCAAAGATTCTTAGATTTCGAATTCGCGAAGAAGTTAATGCACAATCATACAAAAGGAAGGGATGGCTCGATGTTTATGATCTTGCGGCATCTATTATAGGTATTTATGGAATCGTTGAGAGTTATAATTACAGAAAGTAGACCGGTAAATGAAGCATTGTGGGAAATATATGGTGCAGCAATGATGTAGAATAGGTAGAAATAAAACGCTTTGCAAAAATTCACAAACATATATTTTACAAACATAGACTGGTTTCAACTATAGATAGTCATTACCGTATTTATTAATCGAAACTGGTTGTTGTTTGTGAGATATACATTTGTGGAATTTTTACAATGTGTTTGATACATACCTATTATCGAATTCAGATTAGTGAAGGCTACCATCATTTATCATAATTATGTGGAAGTTAAAAGGTTAGTGTAAGATGGAAGGGAATGTAGAATTGCAGAGAAGCAGTGAAATGTCTTTAAGGAAGCAAGAGAAATGTGAAAAGACAAGCACTTTAATAGTTGCAAATTTGTAAAGATAGAAAGAAAAACCTGTCATATTTTTCTCCAAAACTATCCGAGTTCGATTACCGTGATTACCGATTAGATTTGAAAGAAAATTTGCGATGCACAGGTTCCTACGTTCAATAAAGATCGGAGTATTTCTTCACAAAAGGAGAATCTTTTTTCCATAATTTTGTCTTCCTTTCTGAAATTTTTTTCCATAATTTTGTCTTTCCTTTCTATTCCGAACCCTTTTTCCCCCTCCTTTCCTTCCCTACGTGCCATTGACGTCGACGACTAACTGTCCGATAGACGAATTTTTACGTCCCCATAAAAAGCTCCCGGTGTCAAAGCGTTGGAAACGTCCGATTGGCCGCCAGCTTATGGCACCCAGATCAAATCATGGCGATGAAGACTGCTGTGTAGAGATGTGTTTAGCCGAGGAAAAATCTCTAACGATGGCATCTCCACCTGCAGAATTAAAATTCATCGGGTTAATTACGACATCCCCTTATCTTTTGCCCCTCTTCATCATTCCCACCACCCTTGCCTCTTCTTTTGTTCCTCATCTTTAATCTGCCATCCGCTTGCTGGGGATCGATTACATCCGCATTTTCCCATTTTATAATTGTCTGGCTTGCATTCTCCCCGTCCTCCGATACGCTTGGTCTGGCTTGCTGGACGTAAAACCTGTTACTGTCGATTTTTGCAAACCGATAATGTACGCTGCTAATCAGCTAATCTCGTTGTGCGTTGAAGATGGGCAGAAGTGATATTGGAATGAGTTTTTAGAGGGGAATGTTCTCAGCTTACGACGTGCTTGTGTCGTGGAAGTGCTTAATGGTGTGAGCTTTATCATTATACATCGTTTTAACGAAGTAATCTTTAGTGGAAATGGGATTTTTTTACGGAGATGACGAGAAAGCCAAGATGGGTCGAGTTTTATGAAGGAGGATACAAGGAAGTCATGTAATTAGAATTTTTTTAGCTCACGACAAGTTTAAAGTAGCTGCTAATAAAGTGCAAAGCACTAGTGATATTAGTTTGAATAATACGCCTATTTCACTCCTATCTTAGTTTTATTTATAGTTTCAGTATTTACCTTTGTCAATAATAAACTAATTTAACATCCAAGTAGCCACAATTTTATCCACAAAATTACCAATCCCAAATTTATGAAACCTATTGAAAGTGGTCGGTAATTATAAACACAAAACATCCATTTAAGAAGAAAATAGGAAGTTATTTGATTACATTGTCAAACCTTTAGGTGAATTATTATTAATTTTTACTTTTCTGTGCGATAGCAGACATTTAAATGCTTCTATGTTAAATTTTCACAATTCTTGCTATTCATGCGGCATATGTCTCATATTTATTTAATATTTTTAGAAAGATCTAAAATAATGGAAAGCATATTAGGTACTACATACGGTTCAAAGTAGGAGTAAATATCAAAAAACCATATTTGTCCATCTCACTTTAAATTTTGTTTCCTAGCGTGTTTTCCATATTTTAATGCAGAAATCTGAAAAATAAACAGGAAATACATTGAATTCAAGCGCGAGATATGAAAATATGATTTATTTTCAGCCTTTAAACCAGATCTATTTCTTTGGGGTGTATTATAAACAATAATTACCATTAATTATAAAAGCTAAAATAGGAAATATCGTAGCGATCCTTTTTTTACATCCGGCAATTCCTTCTTATCTTTCCTTCAGCAAAAGTTGTGGAAATAATTTCTCCATTCATAGGCAATTATATTGACGGTATTTTATAACACCTCAATCGATAGCATCCCTTTCGCATAGTTTTCAAAGCAAGAAAAGCAACAGTTCCTACTTATATTCTAAAAGAGAGAATTTCTCCAACGGCAGTGAATACATTCAATTGCGACAAAAATAATCCCCATTCATTTCATATCTCGGAAAATGCCCACGCGGTAATAAAAACTTAACGAGGAAAAATATTCCAGGATCGGGGCCGTCGTTTCAGAATCACGCCTCCGCTTTCATATTTAATAAAACGCTCCTTTTTTTTAGGCGTTCGCTTGTCGTCGCAAAAACACGCGGCCGATGTTCTTCCTCCACGTTGGTCAGGTTACCTTTTTTTGCATTCCGTCACCAAAGCACATCAGCGCCATCGGTGGGTGGTGGCGTAACAAATCCCCTTTATCGTGGCGCTGCGATCGAGCAAAACGTGGATTCTCTCGCCATTATGTTTCGCAGCAGGAATTTCCGTGTTGAAATACGATTCCTTTATTCGCCCGCAGTTTGATTTGTGTCTCGTCTCCGTGTTGAAATCACCATCATTATTAATTGTGAGGCGTCCAAGTATTAGGAATGCTATGCAGGCTTCCTCTTCTTGGTATCTGATCAAATAACTTCTCATCAGATTCATTATCATTTTTTCCCGTCAACTCCGAGATGTGGATGAATTTTCAAGCGTCAAGTTTCAGGGCGAAAGAAACTTGCTCCGATGAAGAATAATTACGAAGAGTGATTAAGAGTTTTTATTGCCAAGTAGATGAACTAGACGTTGCACGGATCTGTCACTTAACATCTTAGCTAGTTTGTCACGAAAGCGTTAAAATTCATAATTGCTAAAGCTATAAATTCTCAAAATCTCTCCATTATTTTATTTTTTAGTATCAGCCTATTTGCTTATATTGCACAACGGTGCAAATTTCGATAAAAATCTAAGATTTTTTTCATTTTTACATAAAAATGTAAGAAATTTTAGAACTTTTAAGAGATTTTCAACTAAAATTTTGTAATGCCGCAACAAATATTAGAAAAATGATACATAAAGATGCTTTTACGCCTGCTAGGTATATATATATATCTGAGTGAAACATCTGCAGCATATGAAAAATTATCGGTCCCACATTTTTATGAGATGTGTTATCGAAAGTTTTCAATCGATTTTAAAATTTCAAGCTCAATTTGTACGTTTGAATGTTTACACTCCAAGATTTAAAATCCTAAAACGGTTGGATTTAAGTTTATTATGTCCAAGTGAACTATTTCCTTTTGTCATCGAATACTAGGTATGAATGAATATGAAGAGGCTCTATTCGAGCTAGATTGAGACTTAGAAGTCGAACTAGAGGAACACTTATCCATCCAACACGTTTGCCTCTGTGGCATTCATAACGAGAAGCAGATAAATGCATATGCATGAAACATACTATAGGTTCACTATCCATGATACAGAAGTGTTATTGGTGTTGTCATAACAGTTAACTTCATCATCTTATTTTCTATTCGAAGTGGTTCCATAGCAACAGAAGTGTATCTATAGATTTATCTTCAATGAGATTAGTTATAATGGGAGATTGTTATTTTAATTTGCCATCGAAATCGATGTAGCAAGTAGGGACTTGAGGAAATCATTCGTTTCATCTATGAAATCAATGTATAATTCGTTAGGTTTCATATCATTTGATTTCCATCCTCTCACTGTAAGAAATGAGAAAAATCTCTTGAGATTAGGATTCTATAGATAGTGACATTCGGTATTAAGAGTGAAAGTGAACCCAAAATGATGGATATAGATGCTGGAAATATCATCAAAGCCCCCGGAAGATATTCATCCGAAAGGAAATTCCTTCAGCTTTTCGGTTGCGAAGAATCTCCTTTACACATTCATGATATCTTCTCCTCATTCCCAGAAATCGGCATGCTTTCCAATCACGTAGCGAGTTTCCAAATAAAGAAAGCTGCCCCATCGCCGAAGGGAACGAAAAAAGCGAGATGACGCGGAGAACGTATTCCCTCCTCAAGACCGCCATCCCTGGAACAGCCTCGACCAAGCGTACGCGGAATGAGGCTAGGGATATGCAACGGCATGGTTATCGCAATGCCGTCTGCACGTGTATTTCACCGGCTCCACGCTAATAAGGTTGTCGAGCAATGCATGGATTAAATTAACGTCCGTACCGAGCCCAAAGTTCAAGAGGGTGAATATCGGCAGTAGGCGATGTGTTAGAGAAACACGGCGATTCTCGTTTTCGGAAGCGATGAGTTGTTAATGGAACGACCTTCGTTCAGAATGGAAGCCGAAATAAGCCGACGACTCATTATCTCCATTTCCATTTCCCGTAGGACTTAATACGTTACACTATGCAAAATCCAAACCTCATATTAATGATACTCATTATCCTATATTTGCCCGCAACAGAAAGGCTAATTCCGGTCAGTCGATTGGAAAATTCCGGATTCCGGTGCCAGTAAGTCACACTTTTCGACGTCTTCCTGTTTCTGAATCAGTTGGAGAAAGAGGGGAAATGGAGAAGGAGATATATTTCATATGAATAGTAGAATTCTCAAAGTATTTCGACAGCTAAGGTCATTCTGCACGGGAGCCCCCACAAGGTATCGAACCCGATTCCGCTTTCAGTGAAATAGGACGCGTTACCAGCATGGTTATCCGGAGGCCCTATTCATCTTAATATCATTGGTATTGGATGAGCAACCTTATTCTATCAGTTGGTTTGCTACTAGCTTGACAATATCATAAATGTCAAAAACAGAAAATTTTTCTTCCGATGAAGGGTACACAAGTTCCCACGACTCTTAATTTTTTAAAATAATCTGTGTCATTTTATAAGTGATAATTTTGCTTTTATCACACAGAAATCTGCAGCAATTTCTGCCATTTAAGGTTTATCTTCCGCTCAAACTCTTCGCTGTGACAAAGTAATGCCAAAAATGGTATTACAAAAAGTCAATTATTCAGTCTGAATACCGGAAGGTATTTTCACAATATTCATGTTTCTTTTTTGGCGAGGTTACAGCTTAATATCGCAATAAGATAATTGAGAATTACGATTGGTTTCCATTTTATTTTCCTACCAAAATTCAAGTTAGTAGCATAAAATTAATCGCCAAAATGGTTTGGTTAATACCTAATGAATTACGACGACTTAGATGTTCTAGTATAGTAGTTATTTGAAACGTGCTTCGGTAGTCTTAAATCGTAAGGTTAAGGACAGGAATCGAACCTGGATTCGCTTTCACGAATTAAAGGCATAGTGTTCAATGTATTATATTACTTAGCAACATCGCTTTGACGATCATCCTTTCCATCAATTCCTCTAATATTTGGAACGATGGAAATAATAGTAAATACCGTAGTTTTATAATTTCATGTCTCCAACTAAATTAAACAAGCATTCCTGATACCACCATATCAACATGAGCATACTTCATAAGGTTTGGATCCCGAACCTCATTGATTTGAGAGGAAAGGGGTTTTGAGTATCCTTGATCATTTTTCCTTAACAAATTAGCTCAGGAAATTTCTCCCTCCAAAATGAAAAGTAATTAGTGTCTGACGCAGGCGAAATTGGTTCTTCCGATTTCGCCCTTAGGCACCGTATGAATCGCTTGAGCTGTTGGATAAGGGGTTCATCATCCATAATGTGAAAGAATTATGAGCTCAATTTCCGAGAATCTAAAGATAGGATTACTATAATCAGACAGTGAAAGTCTGAACTTTCTATTAAAGAAGCTCCCGTTAGCTTCTGGGGATCAGCATATGTAATTTCTTCAACGGTATCTGCCCTTTACGTGGAAATTTTTCTGTACGTAATCTCTCTCGCGTTCACCTCTAAGAAAATCTAAATTGAAATATTTTAATTTAAATATACCCTGATCATAACTAAATTCTTGATATACGATTATTTATTTTACATCTTCATAAATGAGTGATTAAAAATTCCTTTTACCAAAAAGTTTGAGTAGAATAAAAGGAAAACCTGTTAAGTGGTAATTACGTACCTACAACGGTAACAAACGGTAAAAAATAAACCATAGAAGAAGAGACGTGGCCAGGAATTGTCCATGTAGGGGGGATTTAGAGCCATGAAGTACTATTGCCTACAATACAGGGTAAGGAATCCAAATCTTATGAATATAGAAACTGATTTATTTTAACATGTATACCCTGCGAATTTTCAGCGGTGTAATTCTGGCATAATTGCTAGAGGCCAACCTCTCTTATGCTTTCGTTCATTGTTGGCTCTGTTCTCACGGAGGGTTTGAACCCCCAAAACCACCCCCCTTGGCTACACCTCAGCCTAGAAGTGCCCTCATCTGAATCCTAGAACTGTTGTTAAAAGTTCTTCGACAGCTGAGGGTATCTGAATAATAACTGTAAAAAGATCCTCCATAGCCATCATTTACTTATTATATACTTATTTTTTCCCTATATTCTGATTATGTACGTATTTTTTCTATAATTTTAAAAATGTAATTTTTAAATTCTGTGAATTCTCCCTCTCTTTTTTTGACAAAATTGTATTGAAAATTATAATTTACCTTTGGTGGTTTTCCGCATGGCGTTAATAAACATTTTTCTTAGACCTTCATTCTATCTTTCTTTCATTCTGGATTTCCTAGATCCCCTACATGTTTTCTGTGATCCACACGTCCTTATGCATTATATATGTTAACTATCTGTCAAAGAGCTGGTTCGACATTCGTGGATAGCTTTGAAAATTGAAAAGCAATGTAAGTGAATAACTCATACTCCAGTTGACCTCGAACAGATACTCAGTAAAGATATTCTATCGTTATGCTCACACTAAGCCCGAATGCATCGCACCATTCGATTCGCCAAAAGGATCGCAATTCAGTATAAAGCCAAAGCCGTTCGGACGCAAACGACACGTCAATAACTTTTAAAACACTGTGTGGATGGGAGAAACGTGTCTATCGGTGGAAATCTCTCGATCGAATCTATAGCGAGTGCAATAATTTCCACATATAATGCGAGAGAGGAAGTGAAAAGAAACATATTAACTCCTGCACATGAGCGTAAAGGCACGTGCGTATCCCCCATCACTTTTTCTTCCGCTGATATATTTCATAAAGTCTCATTTAGCACCCTTCGTCAAGAACTATTCACCATACATACTTAAGTGTTCTACCTTTCGGTAGGTCCATGTGCCTTAATATTCCCTATTCATAGCCTTTTCTTTCGTTACCTGGTAACTCACCCCACCCTTTATGTCATCTAACATCTTTTGCCTCTGCCTTCCCCTCTGTCTTTTCCCTTGCATTCTACCATCTATTACATTCTTCAGTAATAATTATTCACCGAAAATTTTAAACGTACTTGAATTACTTTTTTGGTCGGATCATTTGAATGGTCTAGCTGAGCACCTCTGATTGGCACCTGAAGGTTCGAGCATTTTTAAATGAAAATTGAATTGACCGGAAGGATACCCAAGACTCTCTGCGATTGGCTCCCAAGCTCTAAGGACATCCTGTGATGTTTTCTTTGGGTGTTGTTTAATGATCAAGTTTGTTCTTCCTCTTACCGCTACATCTAATGAACTAAAAATCGTATTACAGCGTTGATCAACTGGATCGCGACACACTGCAACGCATTTGGGACGTAATCTCTTATAGAAATGATGTTGTCCGTACCGCCTCATTGAACATTCACAAGGCAGGTGTTAAAACCTGATTTTGTTACTGAAGAGAGTACACAGTTACGTAACTTTCACACGTTTATTTTAGTCGAATAGTTTCGCTAGCGTGCTACCATCATCAGGCCATCAGGTCGCCTAAAACATGTAAAAATTGCAAAATCGTGTACTCACTTCAGTTTCATGACTTTCCACGAAATCAGGCCTTATTATACTGATTTCAATTGATTCTTTAGATTAATATATGCTATAATAAACAAATAGTAATGGTAATTTAAAAATAACTATTACAGTTCTCCTATTTCGGCTGTTTGGCTACAATTGCCTCTCTCATTCTAAATCACGGATGCCATCGCATAATAAATTGAAATATATATCAAATATTGAATGTAATTAACATGTATTTATCAAATATTATTTAGATTTACGAACAGATACAGAAATATTTAGATAGGTAAATTTTTGGTTTATGGAAGCAAATAACTCGTCAGCCGAAGAATTAGGAAAAGCTCACAATGCGAGGAAACGCACATACAAAAGGGGAGCAAAAGAAACCGCGAAAACGCAGAAGTAGAAAACTGTTACGTACTTATGATAGAAGCAATGGAAATTATCGACAAATAATGATATATCAGCTCATCCCCCGTCGGATCTTAACAAGAAGAAATCTGAAAAGGGACCAATAGATACATACAGCATACATACAATAGGTAAATATCTAATTAGCCAAATATTAAATATGCAGTAAGACTATATACGAGGTATATAGCATGTAGTTCCAACAAAAAATTGTTAATATTTGCTTTTGTAAAATTTTTGAAAGGAATATACCCGTAATGCAGTTTTGTGGAATCGGTATATTCCTTTTGAATATCCCTGTACTTTCCCGAAAGAGAAACATAAAATCGAGAGAGAGATAGTCGAGGCTTCCTTTGTGGGTTCCCATCCCCCTTCCCTTGTTACCGTGTTTCCAACCTTCCTCATCATCTCTCTCCCACACCCCGCGGGGTAATCCTGCTCCAAATGATGTCCCTCAACCGTAAAATCCCTGACCGGAATCGATAAATCAATCTGGAGATTGATCTTTTTTCTCCTGCAGGTGGACCTCCATGGAAGTCTGCTCGACAAGTCTTCGTGCGAGACGCAGAGCCAAGAGGCTGAGATCCTCATACGGAAGTCGAAGACGCTCATTGAAAGGTAAGAGTTATGGAGGGCAATTCCGAAAGTGAGAGTGCAGATTAGTAGTTCAGTGTCGCTGAACTTGGGAAAATGAATGGCAAGAAAGGGATAGTGGGGGAGATGATCGGAAATGTTAGGGAAACGAGGGGAGATTTATGATCGGGATGAAGTAGAGATTGCGGGTGAAATAATATATTAGGATACTTCAGAAGTAAGTTCCTTTTAAGGGTGACTGTAATTTACCGTTTCCCATGCGTGAGAACTATACTAAGGAAACACACCGGGTTATGCTAATGCTTTTCAAGCATTAATGCTGTTTAAGATACTTCAGAAGTAAGTTCCTTTTAAGGGTGACTGTAATTTACCGTTTCCCATGCGTGAGAACTATACTGAGGAAACACACCAGGTTATGCTAATGCTTTTCAAGCATTGATGCTGTTTAAAATAAGTGTATAGATAGGGATAGAGTACAGCCCTAGCATGTAATGGCGTGCAGCCTGGTTGCCGGCAGAGAAAACAAACGTAATTTCTTACGTAACCCGGAATCGAACCCAAATACTCCACATTCCAGGGAAGTGATGTTAACATCTTGAAAAACGGAGTGAGATCCTTGCGGGTGATAGCTTTCTTGTTTACGTCTTACTTCTACGTATCTCCGTTTACCCTTTTGATGACTTAATTATTCCATTCTACGTATCTCCGTTTACCCTTTTGATGACTTAATTATTCCATTCTACGTATCTCCGTTTACCCTTTTGATGACTTAATTATTCCATTCATACTTGTGCTTTTTCATCAACATCGAATTCACATCTTTCCTTTAACAAGTATTGAAATTTCCCATATAACCTTCACTAGTCTCTTCGCCATGGCTTGATGATACTTTCAGAGCTTCAGTATAATCAGCTTGCTTCATAGAAAATTCTTAATGTGATATTTTTTGCGATGTCAGGCAGATAAGGAAAAATTGTGAACCCTTGTACCAAATAATTACAGATTAACGTAAAATTCTAAATAGATAACCTTAACTACGTTATCATTATTATTATGTTATTTGTGAACCTACAAATCTTCCCTATTTTCCACAGAATCATTCCGATAAATCATTATTTCTACTCTTTTGGTGCGATCAATATGGTAAAATTTGCTTATTTTTCCATTCGCTTCTGGTATGCGGAAGTAAATAGTTTACTTGCTGCGTCAGACTTTATCCTTTAACCCTCGTTGTTTTCCACCGAAAAATAATTGTCAATCATTAAGATTTCAGTTTAAGCGTTCCTCCAAATTAATTAGGATATTAATTCATTATATCAATATTACTGTAATAATATATTACGAAATTTATATGGATATTAAAATCGGAAATAGCTTTGAATGAGTTAATATTGGAAAGTAGCTTTATTCTCTTTGACCAGTATTAATAGAGAAGAGTGCCTCTGATTACTTCGGTAGAAAAACTGAGTTGTATTGAAATACAATTTCAGAAGATATTTTTGTAGACATAAAAAGTACGAGAGAAATACAAACACTCAAACGAATCGCTGCGGAATTTACCTACAAAAAGTAAGAAACGCTTTATCATTCATCACTGAAAGCTCCAACAATTAATTGAATTTCCAACCTCTCTCGCACAATTTTTAGCTTTGAATAATCGAACGTCTTTTGTTATTTTTCGAAATCCTATCCTTAAATTAACCCATGGATCTGCAATTCTTATCATCTTAACACGCGATCCCTCGATATTTGGAATCGAACGCTTCACGGGGAATCTCACCCGATGAATATTAAAAGAATGGAAATGAGATATCAAAAGCGTTACGAATCTAGAATTTTTTGGGAAAAACATTCGAGCCTTTTTTCAGTCAAATAACCGAAATTGAAAAGATTTCACCTTTATAAGATAATGGCATGTCAAAATTTTATTATAACTCCACACCAGCGATATTTAATTGAATGCTTTGAAACGAAAAGCTTCCCTTCACATTTTTCTTCGAAAGCAATTTAAAGGAGATTGGCAGCAACTTGCTTTATTAGACTGAGAGTGTTTCGCGATTTGTCATGAAAAGCACCGAAATAAATCGAATTCGATCGAAATAAATACTTGAAAGCTTAAAGTTTATTCTGGAGCGGCATTCTAGCTGTAAAATATATCCCCTCCGGTAACAGCACGCTTAATTGAAGAACCGTACAAAATATGAATACTATAAAACCATGAAATTTCAATTTTACTGAGGTAATAACTATTTTAGGGCTATTTATCACATTGAAGTCTTCTGAATGCCCTTTTTGGATAAGGAATTATAAATGCCAATACTTACCGAATATATAAATATATATAATAAGAAATATATTACTTGAGCCAAAACTCTCAGTATTTAATGAATTATAATAAACAACTAAAGTCCATTTTGCGGTTTGTTAGTTACTGAAATTGAGTGTTTTGATTCGCTCTTATTTTAATTTGATATGCTACAAGGACAATTCATTGTAATATTCCAGTGATTTCCCAAAGATTTCTTGCTATTATTATCGAATATCGAATCGATTATCGAATATCGGCATATTATTACTTATTTCTTCTTCTAATATATAGAAAGTTGTCGGTACTAACGAACTAATGGAAGTACTACGAAAATAAAACAGTTGAAAATGTGATGTTTCGATCAGTTCTTAGAAATGTCCCTTCAGTTCCTTTGAGACTGTTTGAATGAAAAATATACTTATGGTGGGATATCGATCGAGAAAAGGGTTAATCAACCCTGACTCTCTTTCCCTCCTATCTTACAGAGCAATTGAGATATTTTGCTAATCTCGGATATCCCTATTATCTCCTTACTGAGGTTTGTGAGAAGTACATCACTGCCCACATTGAAATGAAAACGTTCGAACGTCGAAATCATAGTAACGTACGCGTATTTTATTTTTAATATTAATAATAATAATTTTATTGGTGCATAAAAACAAACATATGTAAGTATAGGACAAGTCAAAATCATAAACTGTATACGAATGCAGAACTTACAAACATATCGTTACATTACATATTATATTACGTTATACATTTACATTTTTTTCATTTATAAACTCATCTACGCTGTAATATGTTTTACTAATTAAAAAGTTCCTCACTTTATTTGAGAAAAGTATTTTAATTCATTAATCTTCATTTTCTATGTCATGCATTTATTTCTATGGAATATTTTTGCGAAAAAATTGAGGACAGAATAGAGGAATGAGGGAAGACTAGGGGCGAGAATATATTAGACAAAAAGTCTGTTGAGACAATATTATTTTTAACAGTTATAGTTGACACTGCGCTGTAATTCCTGTTAAATCATATAAAGTTTGGGCTCTTACTGATGAGATAATGAATTTAAGCCGGAAAGAGAATATTGTTCCATCGCGCGTTCGGTAGATTTTCAACCTTCGATGTAATCAAGTCCGGTCTTAAAGATTGTCTTAATTTCAGTTTATTACTGAATTGTATACAGTTACGGAAGTATATTCATTCTACAAAAATTTTCAGTGCCATTCGAAGATTATATTTCGAATTTCGGGATAACTTTCAAATATCCGGTAAATTATAAAAAAATAATATCCGCCACATCAAGTGTGGCAGATACAGTTATTTTTCGCCCAATTCCAAGGGGCAGTAAAGGTAGGACAGCCAAAAGCTAACGTACCTCCAAAAATGAAATATTTTTCGTTATTTCTGGTGCATAATAGAGAAAAATATATCATTTATTCACCTTAGTCTTCTCATAGCTGTGATAATGTGAAAGCATCTGAAGTATTGGTGAAACAAATTAATAGAATTTAACCTGGTCACACTTTATAGAATGCTATGAAAGTTGTTACTCATAGGGCTATTTCAGTGGACTTTCGAGGACTTTATCCACTCATACGAATATCTCGCTCAGTAAGGAACGCGAGCTCAAATTACCTCACTCCTCATTTTACCCTGTAAGCTTCATTCCCTCTTCAAAGCTTTTAGTATATGCCTAAGATCTAACCAGAATCTGGCTGATTGTTAGTAGACAGACAGCAAACCAATATTCTCTTGAAGAAATAGTCAATAAATACAGCCACTAAGACAAAAACCTCAAGGGTCTTCGTGGGTGTCCAAGGGCATACATTAATAATGAGTTGAAAATGTAGAGTAACACTTTTTTACCGAACCGATTGATTTAAGACGTTGGACTTCGATCGGTTGCTGCGAATGAATAGTTATAGAATCGATCCCTAAGGGGCCGTTCCCCGCGAACCGGAAGGGCACAAGTTCCCTTCCTCCCACACGCCCTTCACCTGACTCCGTCCGAAACTAAGGCCTCATGGGTAAGGCGGTCGATATCTCCGGTAAAAAAATTCGGAATCGCACAAGGGTTGGAATGAAAGGTGTTTTACGAGGATGGGATATTGGGAGGGAAAGGGAAAGAATATTACTGTTGGCACGGAGGAAGTGAGAGAAACCTCTATGGATAGAAAAAGGGCGAAAGCGGGGATTGAAAAGAGAGGGAGAGAGGAAATGAAATGTAACGGGGCCAGGCCTGCAGATGATAATGATGGAAATTTTTTTACGGATGCAAAAATTTCGCTGGAGGTTGGAGCGAATCGCTATTGGAGAGGAAGGCCACGGTGAAGGCATTAAAGAATGGAGTAGGCACGTTGGGAAAAATTATTTTCAGACTGGGAAAAAAACCGGTGCGCTCCAAAAAATACATCGGGGAGAAACTATTTTCGCCCAAATTTTCGATCGTTACGGATAACGAGAGCTTCGTCGTACCGTGTGTTGTAACTTATTTTATCATTTATGGAACGTTAGGAAGATTTTCGAAATTTTCAATTATATCAAGAATTGAAAAATTTTATTATTTGGTGTCTCGAGATAACTTCGCAAAGTTAATTAATGGCTTCTATTTCGAATTTAATTCTGCTGGTAATCGCGGGGCTCCATAACGTGTTTTTATCAACCTCTGGGTTGTAATTAGCACGAGATCTTTAATGATTTTCGTTTACATTGGGTGGAGAATCAGGGACGGATCGTGGTAGTTAGGGTACATCTTAGGTACCCTAAACTGAAAAAATATAGGCTTTTTAGGTCGATTTTTTTAAAAGTGCTTCGACAGTAAAATATACTCTATTTTAGTCTTCTAACATATTAACAATCAATATATGAACATTCTGCAATATATTTCTATAGTAAGTAATTACATCTCTCTAATTAACTGTTAGTTACATCTTCATCTATATATGTACCCTGTAAGCCTCCAATCAGCTTGTGGCAGGGGGTGAACCATGACTCTACTTCCCTAATCTTTCTCGTATTATTCGCGGAAAAATAAATTTTTGAAACGACTTGTTCTAGCATTAATTTCTTTGACGTTTCTCTCCGAATCAGAACGACCTATGGGACGCATAACATTGTAAACATCTTATACGAAAGTACCTTCTCTAAAATTATTAAGTAAATTAAGTCTCTGTTTAAATCTTCTATATTCTAGAGATTCCCTTTCTGCGTTCTTGAGCATTGAGTAACATCCTCTGATTTGTCGTAACAATTTTTTACGAAACGTATCGCCTTTCGCTGTTCTTTTTCTAACTCTCCAATGCAACACTTTACGGCAGGAACCCATACACTACACGCATACTCAAGCTGATGCCATATTGCCGTAATAATATAGCAGATTTGATGCTTAGGGTTAGATAGATTTAACGTTAGAATACCATATTTCCGTAATAATATTGCAGGTTTAAGGTTATAGTAGAAAAATTTCGCTATTAGATTTTAGCTGGAGCTCCCCGTCTTGACCTATGCTAATTGTATTCTTTGCGAAATCATCAAGGGACGACTGCCTCTCTCTGGAATCTGTCCCTTGGAAGATTGGTCAAAGTAAGCAGCTTGTAAAACTCCTCGGAAAGTATTTCATAAGTTACTCTTTCCATTTCCTTTCTGAAACTTTTTAAATTGAAGTTAGTAATAACCAATTTTAAATTAATAGAGTTTCACGTAAAACTGAGGCTTTTAGGAGAGTACAGATAGATAGTGAGAGAGGACGTACCCATCACCGAAAACACTTCATCAGAAGGAAACGTGCTGGGAAAATTTATGTTGCGGGGGCTGAGATAGTGGGGGATGATTGGTTTCTCATAGTGGACGTACGGTAGGGATATTGGATTATAATGACATCAGGGAAGGTTAAAGTTGGAAAGAGAGGGGCAAAGGGTACATGAAGGAAAAGTGAAGGAGAAACTGGAGGGGAGCGAGTTTTCACGTACGCCAAAAATTAAAGGGCTCAATATTTTTGGACCTTCCCCTTTAAATTGAGAGATTCAGCTGCCTAACTACCAGGGAATGAGGGCCACGGTTCACTCTTTCTTCTGTTTCTTTCAAAACCGAGGGCGGAGTGATGTACGGCACACGGGCTAATAGAAAGATAGCGCTCTCACCTGTCTTTTAGGGCCATCTAGGGAATTACGGTGCCAATTATGCGCGTAACTGGAATGTTCTGTGCTCTTTTCTGTAACCGCTCTGTCTGGGCGCAGGCGCTTGGCTTAAAGGGGACGATGGTGCATTGAACCCGGGCCTTTTCCACGCAGAGGTCCAGTTTGCGCAGCACCCACCGTCTCGTTTCACTTTCGGGTACACAAAAGCAGCGATTTGCCGTCCAACCTCGCAGATTGACGTAAAAATTCCGAACGGAAAGTTGTAAATTCATCCAAAAGAGGAATTGGTGTGATGTATTCCCTTAATTTACACAGACAACGCATTATCGAATATTTTAAATTTATTCAAATATATTCATAAGCATATTCAAACTCGCTTAAGTTTCCACTTTTCGGGGCATATTTTCTATAATAAATGCACTGATTTAATAATAATAACAATAACAATAATGATGATAATATTTAATTTGATCTGGAATCTTCCCATGTAGCAGAAAAAATCACAAAAAATACAAAGATAATACAAAAATTGCTCAGAAGTAATAGACAGCAAAATACAGATGGAGAAATAAACATAAGTACGAAATAAAAAAAAACAATTTTTTTAAACATCTGCAGTTAAAAGATGATTAAATGGTATATATTAATAATATTTAGTGAAATTGTAGGAGATTCAGTACCCGAAATCCATTTATGCCAAAGCATATGTATTTATCACTATTAAAAATTTATCACTGCAAGTAGGTGTATGACTTGGTGGCAGTGGGTATAATTTTGAAAAATGTTATATTATACATATTAACTTCAAATTGTATTAAATATGAAATTGCATACATTGAGAGGAACGCTTGTAATCTACCTGACATTTGCCATGGAAGGGAGGGAAACCCTAGGTAATCCTCCCTTAGGCAAAAGTCACAATATTTAAAGTATGTGGGGGTTTGATGATTATAGTAAAAATAATTACCATTCCCGGTGTTGAAGCTAGCGTTTTGAGTTATCTGTTGCATAATGTCAATAACTTTATCGTTGGAACCAAAATCAATCTAAATTTAAGTTGACTATAAGTTAATAAGTTATACTAGAACCGAAAAATATTCCCAGTATCGAAGAGAAATTTTTCAGTTGTTTGGTGTATTTCGGTAGTTTATACACAGAATTCTCACTCTAACGTTTTCGTTTTGGAGCATGTTCAAATTCTTGCTTCTCCAATATTTGCAAATCCAAATTTCACGTATATTTGTGTCTGAAGTAAATATCTTGAGGTCTTGCATCAAATATTGACTCTTATGTCAGCATTCACTTACATTGAAATTAGAATTCTATAAAACAAAACATTATTCAATTGATTGAATCGATTTTTGTGAAATAGTTATCTAACTAACTACTTATTTAACCAGTAAAGAGAAAGACCTCACTAATTATTTCCTTTGGTGACACTATATGAATTTTTCACGCTGATTTGAGACATAAAAGTAAACAATTAGGGGTGGCGAAGAATATGAACTCCGCAGATTTTGCGTGTTCTAAAAGATTTAATTAATTAAACGACCTAGACCTACTCTCTCCCTTTCATATCACAATAACTCAGCATTAGTTTCGCCGACATCTAAAATCACTTTAGGTGAATTAGCGCCATTAAGAACTGGAAGCGTAGCTCCCTTTAACGTTTTACACCTGTGAGCGGAATAGTACTGGTCTCGCCTGCTAATGTGGCGATAGTGCGAGATAGTGTGAGTTCCAACATTTCCTGCAGAATATATTATGCTAATTATAAGCGCGGCATTAAAAATGCATACGGCGGCGCTTCTGTGTTTTGCAGGTGCTCTCCATGGAGAGAAGCATTCCTGGAACTAATGACGCCCGGAGGAGGTTAGCTTCATTCACCTCCATGACTAATTAAAACACACATCCATTAAATACAGAAATTACGCTCAAATGCTACATATTCTCAGGTCAGAAAGTATTCTACAGAGAGTTTTCCTACTCGTGTATTACAGTCTTTCACATAAATGTAGCATATTAACTGTTCTATACCTCCTGTAAATTATCTGCTTACCCCTCATTAACCTTGGAATCTTCACCTCGTAAATCAGAGATTCTTCTTTGCGCGCAGCATATGTTGCCGCTTGATTCGAAGTGAGTTTTGTACCACTTTTCTTTGGAGATTTTCTTTTATTTCTATTCCTTTATAACAGTAATTCCTTTAAAACATTAATCATCGTCAGGTTTTGAAATGCTGATTTCTTTTTCCTCTTATAATTAGTGTCAACTCAATCTAAGAATAGCTTATATAAAATGATTTAGTTTCCACGAAGTTTTTGTATATCTATCGTAGGAGATAAAACTGAAAAGTACCAATCAACCCATTAATTTCCCAACTTACTTAGAAATTCATCTCCATGAGCGTTTTCAATATCCAGAGCTATGAAAAGAATACTCAGGGAAAGTAATATATTTAAGAAAGCCCGTATTCTGGAAAAAAATAGCATACATTCGTACCGATCTCGCATGATCTTTCAACATGAGCAAGCCACCTCTTTAATGGTTTACTTTATGTTTTCATTCTATTCATTAAGGAACTGTTATATCCTAACGTGTTTTACTAACTTTATTCTCAATAACTACAGCCTTCTCCCATCCACTTTCTCCACTCTTTGATTTCCAACTCGGTAAGAAGAGAATGGCCAACTACCTCATTCCTCACCTTGCCTAGTTGCCTCGTCCCCTGTCCGAAGCTTTTGGTAACCACTGGTGAATGAGTTGAGAATCCAAGCAGACGTTGGGCTGCACAGAAAATACGACGAGAAATAACGTCTCTTTTACTTCTTTCTCTCGCACCGGTAAAGAATGGAGAATATGAGACAATTTCCAATAAGATGAAAATGAAGAAAACGGAAGAATGCGATGAAGGAAAAAGTTTGCCACGGTAACAACTCTACCGAGAATCAGAAAATATAGTAGATGTGGTGGATATAAACAGGTGTCTCTAAGTTCTCGATAGAAACTCGAGTTCCACTTTTTATTTCGTGCTCTATGGGAAAGGGCCCCGAGTGAAAGTAAGGTAACCTTAAACTAGAGGAAAATTCCTACATAAATATCTGTGCCGTTTCGTGCAAGAAGTAGAGAGCGTTCATAAAAGAAATAGTTGAGTATATACGCCTTTCTCTTATCTCCTACGTTTATACCAGGGATGTTCCTCCATTTAATACCTTCTACAATTTGATGCGCTCAAATGCCTGCTTCTCTCTTGAAAGTTTTGCTAAGTTTTCTACCCTAAAACGTGATAATTACAGTGAGATAAATGTAAGTTGGTCTCTATCCTAAAATGTAAGATGTCAAGCTAAATGTAAAGGTCATTACGGAAAATGTTTTCCGACCATTTTTAATTACTCATTAATATGTAAAAATACTGCGAATTTATTATATATGGTCAGAGAGCCTTTTATAGAGGCTAAGGCGACCTTCTATAGTTTATAGCTATAACTGGGTGTACAAAAATCAGCTCAAAGGATGGTTTAAACTATGCCATTAGTTTCCAAAAGCCTTGGAGAAGTATTTGGCTTACTTGGCAAGATGAGGAGTGAGTAAGTTTGCCTTTACTTTCCCTACTGAGGATAGGAGAAGAAAGCTTCACTTTCTTATTTTATATGTCGATAATGAATGATCCTAAAGACATTTCACAATACATATACGAACAAGGCAGACACAAGTAAATGGAAGATATCTTACTACATCCTGCACAAAGAGACAAATGAGGAACAACAAAAGTAATTTTACAGAAGAAATTTATTTATACTAAACCACAATAAATACACAGTATAAATAAATTAGCTCAATCAACTTCCTTTTGTTGACATGGAATGCTAACAGGTCAAGGTCAGCAATATTGACAGTAAATGAAAAGCATTGCGTAAGAGAAGTATTATTCATAAGTCACTGTGGTGCGCTGTCCGTTGATCTATCCCGGCAGAACATTTCTCCAAGCCATTCGGGAGACTTTGTGGGCAAGGACGCTGCAAGTTCGTCCACATGGTGGCATCGTTCGCTGTCATGGATTCATGGAAGCACTAGTCACACAAAGTGGTGAAAAGGAAACACCCTTCAGGTGAATACACAAGGAAGACGGGTAAGGGTGGTATAGCGCGAGATGGTGCGCACCCAGAAAAAATCCCAAGGAAGAATGGACTTGAAAAAGTCTGACGAGGCCGGGAATCGAACTCCATTCAGACTTTTTTCAAGTACTTTCTTCCTTGGGATTTTTCCTGGGTGCGCACCATCTTGCGCTATACCACCCTTACCCGTCTTCCTTGTGTCACTGGTGCTTTACGGTGAACATTTCCACTTATAGTATTACAGCTAAGTGAAGAAAGCAAGGACTTAAGTACCTCCTAATCTTGCTTAATAAGCCTTATTCCTTCTCCAAATTTATTGTTGAAGCTTAAGGTAGATGGGTTAGTTTCAAACCGATCTCCGGGTTGTACACATACTAATGCAGCGGAGGAAATTTCCATCCTTCGCTAAGCTCTATTTCCGAGAAACAACACTTCAAATTATTGCTGAGGGACATTATTGACTTTTAGAGTTGAAAATGTGATCGCTTCCTCCTTGTTTCTAGATAAACGTAATAGGTACACGAAGACCTCCTTAAGGGACACTGCGTAATCTTCCGAGAACGTCGGAGATGGAAAAATCAGAGGATTATGAGAGACAGACATGTGTGGAGATTGGATAAGTAGGCGTTGGAGGGAGCGCGAGAGGGGTGAAATGAGATTATCAAAGTATGTTAATGCATTACGGGTGGCAGCAGTGCTGAGGGCGGAAATACATCAGCAGTCCCTTACGTGCGCGCCTTTGGCCAGAAAAGGACGGAGACAAATGGGGAACTCAAGAAGGAAAAGGAGATAAAAGAGAGGGACTGATGAAAGGCGGAGTAGATGTAGAAAGCGAGAGGAAGCAAAATGCAAGAGGGAAGGTGGAAAATACCCGGGGGAATGGGAGTTAGGAAGAAAGGAACGACGCAGGATTGGCAATAGAGTTCAGGTTGGCTAAATACATACAAAAATGGCGCAAGTTAAATACGTGTGCATAATTTCATCCTAATCGTAATACGGTAAGCAATGAAAAAGTGGCATGGGAAAGAAGCTAGGTGAGTTTTAAAAATTTTTATAATTACCAATTATTATTATAATTATTTATAAAATTATTCTTATAATTACCAATTTAAAGGGAAATGCTATTATCAAGAAAAATTTCGACTTAGTAGGGAGAAAGATTGAATCGAAGTTTAAATTTCGAAATAATATGGTGCCATGTAGAGGGCAAAGCTCGAGGTTTTGCCATTTACGAGGCCGCATTTGCTTAAAGACCACGTAACAGTAACATAAATCACTACGTCTTTACTGGGCTGATTTTCGTCTCTCCTTATAATAAACCCTTGTCGTTGTATGTACAATAACAAATTTCCCTAGCCAGGATTCGAACCCATCCAAATCGTATTTATTCTATCACGGTAGTTATACAGATTGTTTCTCTTGTTAAGTTTAATTTTCCAGAGAGAAAATTTAACTAATAATTTTAATTTGAGAAGTTCTAGACATTCCAAGCTGTTTCGGGACTTTCGGGAGAGTTGGTGTATGTTGATTTGAACCCGTGGCCAGAATTTTGAAAGGAAAAAGGTTGCCACGGTAACAACTCTACCGAGAATCAGAAAATATAGTAGATGTGGTGGATATAAACAGGTGTCTCTAAGTTCTCGATAGAAACTCGAGTTCCACTTTTTATTTCGTGCTCTATGGGAAAGGGCCCCGAGTGAAAGTAAGGTAACCTTAAACTAGAGGAAAATTCCTACATAAATATCTGTGCCGTTTCGTGCAAGAAGTAGAGAGCGTTCATAAAAGAAATAGTTGAGTATATACGCCTTTCTCTTATCTCCTACGTTTATACCAGGGATGTTCCTCCATTTAANAAGAATAAGAATAAAATATTCCGGATATTTTACACACCATAAATTTACAAGCATCTGGTAAATTTTACAAGTATAAATTATGCAAATTATATTAAAAGCAAAAGTTATGCAAATTATATTTAAAGGATAGCGTTTCACATTTACTGTCAGATTCAAATCAAAATTTCGTTTTAAGAACATTCATTTATAAATATGTATTCACAGGTTATTTACGTAAGTGGCCATGGTTATGATGTTGAGTCACACTGTCATCATTCATCTCCTGATGATGGTCATGTGAAAAATGTAAAATATGGTCGCTCAAATAACTAACCCGACGACAGAAAATACATATTTCTTAGTGAATTCTTTATGATTTTTGATCAGATTTCACTTGACACAATCGAAAATTCGTATTGTTCCGCTTAAGCTAACCAGTTATAATATGGAAAATAGCTGAGAACTTTCAACGGGGAATTAGTTAGAAAAATAAATATCATAGAAATAGTAAAATTATGTAAATCTGGGAGAAACGTTCATTAGTGGGTTGATTAACAAGTAGACCCAAATTCTATTCAAACAGATAACTCTAGGAATACCAAAAAAATCCATGAAATATGTAACCGCAAACAGCCATTTATTAAATAGAGTTTTCCTTATTCTAACTGAGATAGCAAGATGAAGGAGTGGATGAGACGACTATGTTCTTGGGGACTTCGAGCGAGACGTAAAAGAAGAGATGTAGCCAAGAAGATGAAGGTGGAAAAAGTTACGAGTGGAAGATAAAAGAAGAAAAGAGAATGAAAAATGTAGGAATCGGGAAAGGCATAAAGAGGAAAATGAGGTTAAGAAGTTGGAAGAAGGGAAATTTATGTGAAGTATGAGGAGAAAGGAGAAGGATAAGTTGGAAGAGCAGAATCTTATTACCGAAGTATATGGCGACGACTACAGGGTTGGTAGAATATACCATGCCTTTATTTAATTTGGAAGTGGCTTAAAATAGTAAGAATGGAATTCGGTTTAAAACAAGGTTGGTGTGAATAAGAACAATGACCGGTTCGGTAAACGACGTAATAAATTCAGACTGTTTAATTAATTGTTTGTAAGATGTAAAGGATACTTTTCTCACATTCCAATGAAATACAAAATTAATTAATTAGGAACGAAGAATTTGAAACTCGTTATTTCGTGGCGGAATGGATATTGGAGATAATTTACTGTTTTGGAACGGATAGGTATTACAGTAGTTAATGAGATTTCTTTTAATCTGCATCATAAGTAGTAACATTCATCTCGTAAGAACCTGATATTTTCGGTAATATTATTGTTTTGTATTGTATTATTATTCAGGTATAAATCATAATTTATAATTTTGAATAATTTAACCCAAATAGCGGTAGAAATAAATCATAATCATGTTCAATTTAACTTAGGAAAGTTAGGAAAAGTTACTCATAATGTGTTGAAATGTAATAATATTATAGCAGTTTTAAGCAGTGTAATAAAAACTAGAGATTGGAAACTAAAACTTAGTATATGTAAATGCATAGTAGCCTTTGAGAATTTGATAGTTAAAGCGGTAGTAAGATATCGGTGGAACAAAACTAAAGTTAAGGAACGGAAATAATAGCGACAGAGATAATTAGAAACACGAAAGACGAAATTAATTTATGTTAGTTGATGAGGGAAATAATTGTAGTTTACGGGATAATTGAAATCTAATGACGATTTCAATGTTTTTTACTGTAAATATCGTAATGATTAGACGTTTGATATTCCTTGATGAGGCAGGGCGATTTAATTAACTATATTTATTACTGTACAATACCGCCACAGTCAGACGCAAAGTAAGGTGGCGACGCTAACTTGCACTGCAATATACAGCTAACAAAAACGATGTTACAGAGCTCTGCATGTAAAACTACAGAACAGTATTGTTTAACCAACTCCTCCATTAACTACAATAGTTTGCAAACTACGCTAATTTACAAATTACAAAGCTATAATTCAAAATACAATTTTAAAGACCATTACAAACACCATGCTCATTTAACGATTAACTCGAAAAATTCACCAGAATCCTTTCCTACACAAATACAGAATATAATAAATAACCTATTAAATAGTTATAATTCATAAATAAACTCAATATCACCTAGAAATAGCATTTACACTTGTCATTATGTAATTAAAAATTAAGTTGAAATATAAGAATAAAAATAAGTTTAAATGGTGAACAAGAATAACAATAACATTCATTCATTCGATATTAAATAAAATATTTTAACAAATTTAGATAAAATAACTATAGAGTGAATTAGTTCTAAACTCAGTGAACCATAAGTAATGTTATTATTCAAAAAATTTATGATACGTTAATTTTTTTTTCCTTAGCTCTTTGGAAACGGGGAAAGATAAAGGAAAAGGAGAGAGCAATAAAGGAGGGAAATGAAGGGATAAAGAGGGTGTATGAGAGAGTTTGGGAGCGTGGAGAATAATATTTTATCCCTAAAGGGTATCGCCAGCGTGTGCTGGAAAACGTAGTAGGCTTATCCCATACCTCCACCTCCCGCAGTTCGAATTAATACGAAGGTGTGCCACACGGAGTTAAAAATGGGTGTTCCGAGGAGTTCGTGTGCGAGCGTGTAGCACGAGTTGGGATGTCGTTGGAGGAAAAGAAGTTGGGGAGAAAAGGGATGGGGAGCGTGTAAGAAATCCAAGTATCCTATCTCAGCCCAACAGCAGTTCCGACCAAGTCTGCGAAAAGTCTTGCGATAACTTTTTTGCTCTCATCCGTGCGGCCGTTTTTTGCCCTCTTATGACAGTCCTTTCCCTCGCCTCGCTTCTCAAAATGCCTCGCGCACCTCACGACATCCCACGCACCGCCCTTACATAAGGATTATATTGCTTCTCCATCACTTCTTTCTTTGGATGAGTACTCTGTAGTTTCAAAACCAGGCACAATTCGACCGAAACGATATATTCGCACGACCTCTAACTTTGTTTAAATCTTTTTACTTTCAGGAATCGTACTATATTCTTTCTCTAATCTTCTTTTTAAATTCGTCTCCCCGCTTGAGACTCCTTATAGCTTTGCGGGACTAATGGTTTAGGTTTCGTAGATCATACCTGCCTTTAGGCATAATGCTTTTCAGCAGACCAATCAGATTTGATTTTATTTACTATGTATTTATTAATAACACATTATTACACATAACTCATATCATCAACATACAGCACTAGCCCAATTACGGATGATGATCAATAATGATGATCATAAAATTGATCAACAAATTTAAACAATGATATAAATAACAACACAATAACAAAATTACAGACATTAGCGTTACAGAGATCCAAATCAGTCTCTTGCTCTGTTACTATTAATTTTAGAGGTATATAAATGGATCGAAGTTTTTATTGGAAGATAAAGAGTTGAAAATTATGCGGAAGAAGAGTGACCGTTTTATTACTGACAGACGTGGAGTATTCAATGAGAAGATTTCAGATAGGCGAGTTGTTTCCACTCATCAGCATTCCTCTTACTTAAAAAACATTATTAAAGAATGTTTTCATTAATTTTTTGTTATCACGAGCAAAAACTTTTCTCTTGTCGAGAAATTAATATCTGTGAATTATAATATATTACTGACAAGGTTTACCTTTAATCTTTCTGACGAATCACTCTAGTTATTTAAATCTTCTTCTTAACCTTTTGACGGATTTAAAAGAAGTTCATACATCCAGTGGTTCATTCTATAAGATAGTTACACAAATAGTTCATTTTGCTTTAGTAATTTAGGAAAGTTAAGGTCATTCGTAGTGAAATCTTCACTGGGTGAGAATTTCTTTAAACTGCGACACAATCGCATTGAAAATATTTTTATAGAGCTTATACAAACCACACGAATTGTTATGAAACGACCATGGTTTCGACTCATGTAGTTATCCTCACCTAAGGATATTCGTTTCATGATAAATCGTGTGGTGTGTATAAGTTCGATTTTTCTTTGTCCGTGATAGAGACTTACCACGAGGTCACAGCCCAACCGGTTGATCCTATTTTTTAGACCTATTACTATAAAAAGTTTCTGTTAATTCACCATACTTCCGTCGCGTAAAATATGCGCGGAGTCAGTCTCACAGGTAAGGGATATCACGAGACCGAAAAGCTACATTCCTTCAACAAATCTTTTAGATTAGTTTCCTCCTACCGAGATTTCATACAACGGAAATCCGACTTCAGCATGATACTTAAGGAAATTTTTAAGCTTCTGGAGAATGCTTTCAAAGGGTGATTGAAGGTAGTCCACAGGATAAAAATCCTCTGGATGTATGAACCGTCAACGGGTATTACCAGTGATTAACAAAAACTAACTTTGTGAACCCCTTGGTTTTGCTACTTATATTGCAAAATATATTCACTTCTGGCGTGTAATTGTTCATGTCTGAGGTAACTGTTGCGTGTCATGTAAATACAGAATATTCATTTCCAGGAAATATACCCATTTTAGTAAAAGATTTATCTTTTTCAATGGAAATTTGTTTCGATCGAGCTTTCTTATCTTCAGAAGTTTTATTCACTTCTTGGCTTGTATAAATTTATTTAATTCCATATTTCCGTGAAATCGATGTCAAATGTACGCTTTACCCCGAGGGAGACTTTCTTTTAGGTGGAGCTAATCCGTCGTTATTTTTCAAAGTACATTCACAATAATGTAAACAATTTTAGTTATATGTTATGACTACTCTATTGGTCTTTGAAAACTGTATTCGAAATTCGACATTAACATGAAAGATCAATACGGTTTTGAATATAATTTTAAAGTGAATCCTTCTTTTACAAACGTATTACCTTCATATAAAAACTAGTTGATACTTTGGCACGTTTTATACTAGAGCCATTTGCTGCAATTGACCTCACAGTTACTTTTGTGATCATGAAGTCGGAAGTTTGAGATTTCAATCGTACACTATCTACAAAAGAGTGTTCCTGAGCAATTTCCTCTAAAATAAATAATTATTTATTACTCCTTTTACCGTACATATTCAGCGCTTCCTTGCTGAAGTTTCTTCTTTCACAGTTCTTCATCTCCTCCGCTCATTAATGTGCCTCTTTGCACTGTGCAAGAGGATACCTCTTAGCCTGTCGAAAGCTGCGCAAGGAGTATTTCCCTCCAAATGGGAAAGTGAGATACGCTGGCGTGGGTACTTTAAGCAGAATTTCAAGTACAAGCGCCAAGAGTTTGGGATTATGAGTCCTTTTGGATCTTTCCTCTGAAGATATGCAGATGATATTAAGAGTGTGATGGATGATTTATGCCAGAAAAAATTATGCTTTCAACGGGTTTTTAATCCCTCCTTCACCAAATTATCGCCTTATTCTTCATAACTTTTTATGCTACTTAATCCCTCTCTTTTCTTCTCTTCTAATCTCTCTATGTTTATTAATCATCTCGGCAGGTTTACTAAAACTTTCTGATATGGATATATTAGCTGAAAAATGTCATCTTCTGCAGTTTTAAATTACAGGATTGAGAACAGGATACCGATTATTGGAGATTATTGATTTCTTAATTCCCTTTCCTTCCTCTCAAGATCATCATTAATTTTTTCCTGAGATATAACAGAAGATATTGTTTCTTGATTTTTTAACCGGATTGGACATTATTTCGAAAATGTAAGATTTTCAAATGAGGAGACTTTATTTCTATTCATGAATATCTTTTCAGAATTACTCCATCTTTGGATAGATTAATAAATCGTTTAATAATTGTTCAATATCTTTCGAAGTTTTATAACCTAAGAAGTTTATCTGCTAGCTAGAACCGCTAAATCCAATATTTGCCAATTTTGGAGAATGATAAAAAAATAAATGAATGCAAATATCTATGATCGACCGGTTCTCGGATCGGGGAACTATTGTGTTTGGCATGTTGGCCCAAAAGACACCGGCCGACCAGTTTGCTGAATTCATCGTACTAATTATACGTTGCAGTTTATCCGTAGAATTAGGATGATCAAATATCTATGATGAAGAATTGGTACATTCACTGGGTCTTTCGTTTCAGGACAAAATATCTTGGGGCCTTACCCCTGACGAAGTGAGTCAAATTACTGACGTTATTATGACAAACTTTGAAACTTATAAGTGATAAGAGACACGTTCATCGACATCTACATATGTACTTTGCAAGCCGCCTTTCGAAATGTGACAGGGAGTGCATGCACCATGACTCTACTTCCCAAATCGATTCCTTTCGAGTGTCGTTCGCGGAAAAATTGAATTTTTGAATCGATTCTTTCTAGCATCTTAATCTTAATCGATTAATTGATATTGAAAATAATTTACTGCTTCAGCATGAATGATTTTTAAGGAAAGAAAAATTCTTGCGTCAGATATTTAATTAAATAGATGAATATTTCGCTCATGTATTTATTTAACAATATACTAGTAGATTTTTCCAATGGCACGAGGTATCGTTGCTGAATCATCTGAGATTTTGTCGCAACCATGGCTTCCTAATTACGGTTTTCCAACGAGTGTTTCACTATTCCTCAATTATCAGTGCATTTATTGCAGCAACGGAAGAACGACTAAAATGAGATTATTGTAGTAGTAGTATTGTTATAAGTGCTTCGATAGCTAAGGTCATTACGCACGTAGACCCCCACCGGGAATCGATCCCGGAACCGCTTTCACCAAAGTCGAACGTGTTGCCCGCTTGGCTATCTGGGATCATTGAAATTATCGCTGCTAAATAAATTCAAAGAAAACAATGAAAAGATTGAAAACAAAGAGTCGTTGAAAAGATTTAAAATAACGGAATATGTGCACAAATTATAATACATTGTTTATTTAAATCCTTTACGAACGTTGTTGTTCCTTCTAAAAAGGCCAAGTCTTGTCGCTTGGGGAGAGCTTAGGTGTTGCAGTTCGTTATTTACATCTCTATACGAAGTAATTATGATCGTCATAAGAAATTGAAGAGAATTTTTGAATTTTCCTTGTTTTCTAATTATTTGTTCATCCATGACCATTACAATCACACGGTTCCACCTGGGTTGCGCGATTCCGTAGTCGTCACTGTCATTATTGTAATGGCAACCTCCTCTCGACTTTGGAATTCGAGTGGGTCGCTTGAAATTACCAAATGGGACCATGACTCGCGGGTCACAGTTTGCCGACCCCTCTGCTACCATATTCTGAAGAAGGCAGCCAATAAAAGGTGGCTACCTTCGATTCGTTCTGAATAAAGATATCTCCACATTCCCTCCACTCGTTCCTTTTGCTCTGCTCGTGTTTGTGAGCCCGAGACTTCTGCCGAGTAAATCGTTATGAGAAGGAGTGCATGCAACGGCTTCACTGGCTCAAGGAAGGGAAAGTGTGAGATTGAGGGGAAGATTGTTTTCAATTTCGCGCAGAGGTCTTTGTTGCATTGGGAGGAGATTGGCGCTGGCGGGAAAATCTCGAAGAGAAGCTGCGGTGAAAGATGCTGGAATGTATCTTAGACGTGTGTGTTCGTATACGGGGAGATAAAGAGAGAATGCCTTGAGGTTTTTCCGCATATTAGGTGGCGTCCCACTTCGCTCTCTCTCTCTTTCAAATCTTATCTGAAACCAACCCTATATACCTTTCTTCTCAACGTCCGCTGTGAATATTATGCGCGGTATCAAAGGAAAAACCTCTCGCAAATGCCTTCTGAAAGGATTGAAATATACTGTAAGCTCTTTTAGATGACTATTTGATATCTCGCGCTGACAGGGTAATATATCTCAGTGTCCCGTTTTGTTCTCAGTCCAATCAGTTTCTTCCGGATCATTCTCAAGAAATTGCGAGTTAAATGCTTTGGTAAATTATCGACTCGGTCGACAAAATACTTTTATCGCTGGTTTTTCATTGTAGAGTTATCATACCACTATCATTAGCAGAAATGTCTATATTTCATAGTTTATCAAAAAATCAAGGTTTACAGTTGAGAAAATAATATCAGGAAAATACATTTGGCAGAGATAGAATAATGAACGATGACTGTTAACATATTGAATACATTCTACGCTTATTTCAGACAGTTATGCTACTCTATCAGTGTTATATAAAATTACTTATATTCCATCTTCATACTTCTATTTCTTACAAATAATATATAAATAAATGTGCATTACGAGTTCATTCATTTGAAGTATGAAAAGGATATTTCATTTGGATGTTCAAATTTCTCAAATGAGATTAAAGAAATGATTAATTTACTCATTAAACATCTTCAATTCATTAAATGGTTTTATTCTCAATCTTATATTGACAAAATACATGTAAATGGCTTTAAAAATGGTTCATTTTTCATACTTACGTTCTTTGTACATGTTCTAGTTTAATAACATACAATTAGAGGGTTTTCGTTGTCAGAGCCCTCATTAACACTCTATTATCGAAGAAAAGTTTGTAATATCGACAAGGTATTTATTGTATTAGATTACCTGATGATGGCTAAGTAGCCGAAACCGGTCGTACAGTAAATACCTTGCCGATTTGTCGACCTTGTCTATTTTAAACACTTTGTGGATAATACAAAGTTTACTTCTTTCCTTCAGAATATCTTTCCACGACGTCTGGCAAAATAAGATAAAATTTACCCCACTACTGCTTTTTCACATCTACGTTTACATATGTACCCTGCAAGCCTCCTTTCGGCGTTTGGCAGGGGGTGCATTCACTATGACTTCCCTAAACGCTTACTTTCGCGTATCGTTCGCGGAAAAGCTGAATTTTTGAAACGACTTGTTTTAGCACCTATTTCTCTGATTCTACTCTCAGTATCAGAACGGCCTATGTAACAAGGAGGACGCATAATATCAGCCACATGTTCTAAGATTGTACCTTGTTTGAACTTATTAAATAAATTAAGTCCTTGTTTAAAACTTCTATCTCCTAGAGGTTGCCATCCTGCGTCCAGAAGCATCAGAGTAACACTCACTGTTTCTCGTAACAATTCTTTTACGAAACGCTTAGCCTTTCGCTCTTCCTGTCCTAATTCTCGAATTCAACTTTTCGGTAGGATCCCATACTCTACACGCATACTCAAAGTGAGCCCGCACCAACGCAACGTAAAATCGCTCACAGATATTTTCTTCACTCCTACCTTTCACAAATCCGAATTTCTTAAGTGCTCGTCCACATATTATGCGGGTACCCCATGTTAAGTCATTTGTGAGGGTTACTACAAGATATTTCACCGATTCTACTTTTGTTTTCCCTCGGAGGCTGAACGAATAATCGTTGTCAATCACTTTTCCGTGAAGTTCATGCATAAAGTTCATAATATGGAGTCTTTATTCACCGGTCCCACTCACAAGTCAATTCAAATGCCCGTCTTTTTCCTCAACAGACTCGACGGAGGCGAAGTGGAGAGCTCGGTAGGGGGCTGGACACAAGAGATCGAGTGGAAAGAAGAGGAGCCAATACCCGCCATTTTCTCCAACGCCTTGCACGTCGCCGTCGACTGCGGATCCATCGACGTCGTCCGCCTCCTCCTCAAGTACGGCCTCGAGCCCGACCAAGGAGGCCGCCCGCCCCCTGCCCCCGCCGTCCCCACGTCCACCACCGCCGCCACCGCATTCACTTTCGACACCCCCATCGAAGCCCAGTCCACCCCCTCGAGGCAACGCGGCCGCGGAGGAATCACCCGAAGACAGAGGTCCCTATCTCTTGAGGGAACAGAGGTCTCGGAAACCTCCTCCCTCGTCCCCACGTCGGCCTCCTCCTCCGCCCCCGCCTGCACGTTCGTCGTCCCCGCCCCAACCGCCACCTCCGCCGCAAGACAGTGGCTCCGTGACAGGAGGAGCGGTTCCTTAAAGTCCAGTCCCCTTTTATCCTTCCGCCGTGCCTCTTTTCGGCCTCCGGAGCCGCCCCCGGAGGAATCTCCCCCTCCGGAACCGCTCCTCCCGGAGGAGGAACCCGTACCTGTGGTGAAGCAGAACACGGACAGAGGGATTTTCGCCGAGCTGAGACGAAGTAGCGAAATCTTCAAGAGCATATTGTTGAATCTGTCGGTGGGGAGGGAGGCGGACCCCGATCGCGGTGGGGTTGGGAGTTCTGGGTCGGTGTTGACGCCCAAGGGGAAGGGGGACGACGTGGGGATGGTGGACTTGGCGGGGCTGCTGGCGGCCCACGAGCGGCGCCGAATGGCCTCTGCGGAAAACACCAGTGGGGAGGAAGAGGGTTTCTTCGGAGTGTCCGGGGGAAGTGAAGGGTCTGAGGAGGGGCCAGGGGGGAGTGGGGCGGGGGCGTCGCCGTGTAGATCGGATGGGGAGGTGCTGTTGAAGGTTGGGTCGAGGGTGGCCCCGGAGGCCGCTGCGGGGATAGCGGGAGTGTATACGAGGGCCCGACTCTTCGCACTTCCTCCGCTGTTCCTGGCGTGCGCCAAAGGGGATGCCAGGATGGTCAGATTGCTCCTAAGGTAGGAAAACCTACAATATGCTATGTAGATATTCGGTACTATATAGGTTCGTTACCCATGTTCCGGAACCAATTCTTTCCAGAGAGTTTCGTATAATTTTCTATCCAAAAATTGGTAATTTGAAAAGGAAAATACCAAGTTTTGGCCGAATCTTGAAAACTGAAGCACGACACAAGTAATGCATCTTAGCAATTAACCAGAATAGCTTAATGTGATCTATAGTTAAATAAATTGAAGTACATTAACTGCGGCCCTCGAAGTCTTTCTAAGGGACAGAGCACCTCACTATAGACAAAGAATTGGTATCAGCTTAAATGGGCGGGTTTGAGACTGTTGTTTCTATTTTTTTATCCAATCCAAGGGGGTGTCCAAGTTTTTATTCTCAGAGGGTCGCGTTTCTTCCTATAAAAACTTGCGAATTATAGGCCATATACCATTTCGTAGTTTTATTGTTCTATTTAAATGTGAAGTGAAAGGATAGGGGGTGCATTTTTAGGGAATGTTCTAACAAAAATTTACTCTCTCCATTCTCAATGGTTTTACAATGTTGGAAAAAATGTTTTAGTTGCGCGACTGTATCTTATATTACAACGCCCGCCATGAGGTTGCTGAGATGCATCACCTGCGGCATAAGATTTAGGGGTAAATGAACCTTGAAAAATGACCGCCTCTGTAGGCGCCAAATGAGCGTGGGTATTTATTAGAGATGGGACAATAGATCGAAAAATACAATCGAATAATGATTCAATTGTTTTGGCTTTTATTCGATTTTTTTCATTCGAATAAATTCATATGTTTTGCGTGTTAGCGGTTTGACTGGGGTTACAAATTTCTATAATCCTTTCGCTTTACCATGGAAAAACTAATTAAATTTGATTTTCACATTTCCGTAAAAGCAATATGTATCTTCATTTGTAAAAATCGAACTCAAATCGAATTTGCTCAAAATCGAACGCGTAACCCATATGGCTATCCAGGAGCCTGGAATCATTCGACTGAAGTTATTCGGTTTCGAAACGCTGTATTCGAATAGTTCGATTGAAGCGAATTAGATGATGCAACCCTCAAGAGCTCACGCTCCTCTCCTCTTGACCACGCGGAGAGTAAACAAGCAAAAAAGAATGAATTCATTCGGATACTCCCTTGTTAAAGAGAAGCGAAAACAAAATCGAATAGAACTATCGAATAAAGTTATTCGGATAGAATCATTCGATTGAAATTATTCGGATAAAATCATTCAATTGAAATTATTCGAATAGAATCATTCGATTGAAACTATTCGAATAGAATCATTCGTTAGAAGTTATTCGGTTTTGAAACAGTTTATTCAAACAATTCGATTGAAGCGAACAATCGAATTATTCGAATGTTTTTATTCGATTGTTCCCACCTCTAGTATTTATGCTTTTGCCCTTTCTTAAGTCCCGTCGTAGAATTTAACATGAGTAAACAAAGGGTTACGTTTAGTCTCGAATTATCAGAATAATTGATTGGACAATCTGAGTTAATAAAATTTTCTAGATGAATTATAAAACAAACGTTTCGCTTCAATTTCAAATATCTCATAAACCGATGGTGCAAAAATCGGATTAGTATTCTCTCAAACATCTTCGCCTCACCCAATGGTTTTCTTCGTCAATTGAATTCCTGTAAAAGTCATTCTAGGCAACATTAAATGATTATAACAATAGGCATTTCTGAGTAACGAAATCCACTAACTAAAATTCTAAAATCGCGATGTATCGCGGTAGATTTCATCCGACCCTTTTTATTGTTCAATTAATTGATTATTAGACATGACTAAGTAGTTATTGAGGACAAAAATTCGTGCAGAAATTATTAATTACTAATAGAAGCAATGGTATTAGTGAAGTATACTACCTCACGCACGATAACCAATTGCTTGCGAGAAAAAAATATAATGGTTAAGTCGAGGTTATCCTGATATCAGGAATCGACTCTTCACGGAATAACGATTCTGCCCACATGGCGACATATTAAGATATGCTCCGTGTTTTACTGGTAGAAGAAACATCGGTAACTGTTTTGTTTGAACTACCAAGTTGTAACTAGTGTTGGTGAGAAAGGGTATGAGTACAAAGAATTGTGAGAAAGAAGTGAGAAATATTCCAGTCATGAAAAGGCTCCTTCATCAAGCATATCTGACAACAAAGAGACGTGCTGCGAAAGACTTACGACTTTTGAAGCCTTCATAAAATTTTCGCTCACGCTCAAACGTCGATAGGGAGCATGCTGTGAAGACGCGCCTCAATTGTGGAAGTAGAGATAACAGTTGCTTGGGAAAACCCGTTGTTGGCAGCCCCATTGATACAATGAAAAGAGATGAAGGTCTGAAACGACAGTCGATTTGATATTTCGCAACACCGAAAACATCAGCTGCAGGAACAACTTTCAAAGTCAGCTCTCTTAGTCAACGTATGATGAATCTTTTGATTTATCTTTTTTGATTATCGTAGCTACGAAGAGAAGCATTCTAAATTGCGTTATTAGCTGTTAAAGAGAAATCTAAAAATTACAAAAAATACATTTATTTAATTACTAGCTGAAGTGCCCGTTGATTCTCAACGGGGAAAATAGATGTCGGATTAAACGTAGTATACCTATTTGTACATAAGAGAAAATAACGCCTCGCATCATCTCGTAGTTTAGTCCAACGGAACAGGTTATCGAAAGCAAAAATTTTCTAATCAAAGTTCGAGGCCGAAATCTACAATCAACAATAAGAATGTGAATCATTATGGGATTTCCCTCTTATTATTAACATGTCTCAAAGTAATGTGTAAGTTTGCAAGATTTTCAACTTCCGATTCTGGTAACTTTAATCGTATAATTGTCAAGAGTCCGAAATGATAAATAAAAAGTTACTCCTCCATCTCCACTAATTTATTACGGTGCTACGCATGTTTGTTGCCCCTGTAATTCATCACTACAAATTGTTCGTGACTGATATAATTAAAATCTCTGAAAATTTTCATCCTCTTCATATCGTCATTTGCTTCTAAATGGGCCAAAATACAAATGCATTCTTATGGGAAAATGCCTGAACTCGGAATCAACAATCGCATTGGTCGTCAGGGGGACGGGTTGTTTACAACCTCAAAATTTCACAAAATATTCGCATATTTTATCTAAATTCTCGCAATTTCGAAACGAAAGCTTTATTCTACGACAATAATAAGAATCTGTATTCAATTTGCCTTCTATTGATACTCATTTTGACTTTATAGGAATATTCCTTCTAATTTAATTTTGCAAAAGAAATAAAGTCTGTACCCGATAAAATCGAACTTTACATGTATTTCTTATGGAAATCTATCTGAATGATCTAGGATTAAACCCAGCAAAGTTATCCAGTAAAAAGATGACAGTGTTTCCTTCTGGGTCTCAGAGAACACGTATGCAAAATTTGACGCAAATCGGACAAACGGTGTGGACTCCATTCGTGAACAAACAAACCCACAGAATTTCTGCTTTATATATATAGATAATACAGAACTAAAGATATTCAGGTTTACATAACTAACTTTGTTACGACAAAAAAATTTTCAAAGCAAACTTTCTTTAGCGGGTAATTGGTTATTTTAAGTTTTCTATCAGTAAAACAATATGTAATGTTATCGATATCGTGGATTTTCCATAGTGAAGATGGGAACGGAAAGAGTGTATAGAGATCGATGCACATTTTTATTATCCTAGTGCAACACGCAAATTATGTCTCCATTAATCATTCTAATAAGATATATTAAATAGTACTGAAAATAATCTCATAACAACACACTTTAAAGGGATTGAAAATAGATCAAACTTTTCCTTGTAAAATAACTTAGTTTATTTGGAAAGTTAATTTTTCCATATCTCATCCAACAATGCTTCAGCCCATTCTTTTGCTATTCCTAATAATCATGTTTATCAAAATGAATCATTCTTCCAAAATTAAATCGGAGGTTTGATATTTTTGAAGATTCAGCTTTGAAATACAAATATCATAAGCATTCTTGGCTGGAAAAGGCTTTGCCGTTCACTTATAGGTATTTCTACTTGTAACCAAAGAGGCTCCATACTGTTTTCATAAAGATTCTACATTTGTATAAAAGTACCTTTTGGCTAACATTTGAAAATTGCAAAATTTTAATGGTAGTCGATGCCATACTTTTACTTGGTAACATTTTCCTTCATGCGTTTAATCCTTGGCAAAATCATTCATATTCATTCCGTATAAATCCAAAAATCAATCGGTGACAAATATAATAGTCGTTATAGACTTACAATTAACACATCCTGGCTTAGAAGGACTAGATGTAAACAATTACAGATATATTTTTAAATACATTAAATTCCCTCGTGCTTGACGGGGACGTTTACTATTTATTATATATTATACAAACAGTTTTTTAATAGATACAGGAAAATTAAGTATTTCGCCACGATTTACCCATTATCCCCCTTAATATTAAAGGACCCGCGCAGGAAAGCACGAAGATATCTTTCAGGAGCCTTTTTATTGATAAGAGGCGTTGGCTCGCTTTCAAACCCAGCCACTGTGGGGTCGAAAGGCACTGTTGAAGATGGGAGAGGCAGCGCAGGGCCCGAACTTAACCATCTTGTAAATGCGCCGCGCGAAATATATTCCGCAAAGGGATTCCGACCATCTCGGGCGGTCTTATTTCTCTGCTTCGCGACCCTCTTACATCGTCCTCCGCACTTATTTATCGCTCCTCTCTCCAACAATGCAATCCTCGCCCACTATTCCTCCAATTTTCCTCCTTTATGCCTCCTCTCGTGGACGACCTCTCCTGGGTCACCTCAAGGAAAAATATAAGGGAAGGGACAACGAGCGAGAATTCGCCCCGGGACCTCTCCGCAGCCCTCGGGGCGAGAAGCGGTCTTTTGTAGTCGCAGGCGGAGGGCGATGCATGGCGGTAGAAAGGAAGGGAAACGTGGGGAGAGAGGGAGTACTTGTATCGGGAATGGATACGTTATGAGAAAAGGGAGCGGAGGAAGGTTAGAGTTGGAAGCACCTCATTTAAAATTATGTCCCTGAACGTCGGAGATGGGATAGTACACGGTATTTTCCTAACATGCTATGCTTTCACTCGCTACCAGCTGTCCTCTTTCCCTTTCCTTCCATTTAACATATACATTCGCATCGTCTTCTACTTTCTCCCATTTTTCGTCAGTTAAAACTCTCCCTAACGCAATATATACTATACAGCAAGATTCTCAAAACTCCAAAAAACCACCAAAATCCTGGGGAAACCCGATGCGCAGTTCGCTCTCAACGAGAGCTTCATCAGGGGCAGAGAGTGACTGATGTGAAAAGATGGGAAACCAGGAACCATCAACCAGATGAAAACCAAGAAAATCAACCAGCGGAACTCAGCAAACAATATAGTTTCGTATCAAAATCTAAATCGGGGTTCACGACAGCTGTACGATTTTTGTAAATGTGTAGATTCTCATAAGAATTTAAACCAGAATTAATATTAAAAATTAACTTCAAATCAACCACTGAAATAGTATGTGCTTGCTCAACCTTATACTTGGCCACACAAGAATTAGAGAATCTGCCAGGTTTAAAATTGCTAAATGTTCGTTGAACCTTGTGATGACTCTTCTTCCAGTTTGCCCAATGTATTTAAGACCATAGTCAGGGCAAGTGATAAGTAAGAGTGTAGAGGATCATTGTAAATAAATTACTCAATGAAGGTATTTAATTGAGAAATTAGATAGCGTAATTAGTATGCACGTACGTGTTTAATTAGAAAATAGAATTCCTTCTACAGCCATGACAATGAATCTATGAGGAAAAGGAACACGGCTGTGATAAGACATTAGAATTAGATAAAAGCTCCAAATAGCCGTTGTTTGCGAGCAAATTAACCGTTAAAGAATTCCCACCAGCGGGGGTTGGGTTTCTCCGTGGTCACGAACAATACTTGCAAAGCGCGACCACGGAGAACCCCAACCCTGTTGTGGGAATTCTTCAACGGTTAATTTGCTCGCAAACAACGGCTATTTGGAGCTTTTATCTAACTCTAATAACAGTGAAAATCATAAAATATTCTGAAATAAGATGAGGGATTTTCATTGAATCAAATTTAAAATCGTTTTCATTCCATTGTGTATTTTTATGAAAATAATTATGGAAATTTGAAGTGAAGAATTGAATTAAATTTATTTTAATTCATTATATTCGGACGTATTTTATCCATAGAAAGATTTTGCTAAATATGTTGTGCTGTCTCTTAGGCCAACAGAACTAAAATAATTATAAATGAATGCCCATCCCACATCTTAATATTTATCCTTATCCGTTTATGATGATCTTCCGATGATTTATCCGTTAATTTTCTTCGATTTAGTTCACGTTCGAAAAAGAAATTATAGAGGTATTATTATAGATCAAATCAAAAAGGAATTTAAAAAAATTAATATATTTAACAAAATCTAAGAGTGGAATGTGCTAAGAGTGGAGTGGAAACAGCTAGAGAATGTAAAAAAATACAAAATGTTCTGAATCGTGACCGAAATGAATGCACGGCGTTATTTTTCAAGAAAGTGTAAAGATTCCGCTGTTTGTGGCTAATCAAGTAAGATTTTAATATTTTTATAATGTAAAATATTACAGTCATTTTTTCCTCACACGAATGTATGTTGAACAGTTTTTATTCCATTTTGAAATTAACTGCTCTCTAAAGATTTTTTCCGTTTAAATATTTTGAGGTATTTAGGTTTAAATAAATATATCATGAGCTTTACCCGTTCTTATTTTATATCTTCTTTATCTAAAACGGTATTGTATTGTATAAAATTGTCGTAGGTTTGGAGGCATTCCCCTTTCATACCTACATTCCAACATTTTCCAGCTAACTTTTACGTTTTTCGTAATCGTGTATTTATTCTCTGCGCATTTAAAAATGTTTTTCTCAGCCGTCCTTTCTCCGAAACTCGTGGAGCTTAAACATTCCTTAAGTGCCTGTGACAGGTAAACAGTTTCTTCGGAGGACTTTTTTTAATTCTCGGAAAAAATAATAACCATAATTCCCCACTCTTCTTTCGTAGGGGAAATTCCTTTCTGCGAGGAAATGTCTGTTTCTCCACAATAAACGAGAAGTTTTTCTCCTCATTTCTGTAAACTTTTCCTTTCGATTAAACTTCTAATTTGTTTCCATCCTATTTAACTCCTTTGTGCATGTTTCCCCGCCTTTTTCCTTTTATACCACCGTTCCCATTTTTCTCGTCATGATTATCACAAATGTATTTTCCTATAGAATTCCTGCTGAAATTATATTGTATCATGTTTTTAATAGCTCAGATGCTCAATTCTGCTTTATGAACTACTTCTACTTTTGATTTAACACGTTTGTGAATGAATCTTATCAGCGTATCATCCCGTGCATAAAATCGAGGGGCAAAATCTTCCTTAGCATACTTGAAATTATGCTTATAATTTCCCTTACGGGTCGTATTGCATGCTTGTTTCTATTTAAATTAAACTCAAAACAGGAGCGTCTCGAAAAATGTTCATGGTACGTATTTTATCTATTTTCCGTCTATATTCAGGAGTTTTCAGTTCTTGTCCAAATTAAAAAACAAAAATTTTATTGAAACTCAGAAGAGTCAGAATTCTGTATTTTTTATCATCTTTCTGTTAGTCTTGATAATCAAACTTAAATGTCGTTGGTATAATGATCTATAATTGCTGAAAATGTTTCGATGCAAGACAACCTGGCTTTGAGATTCTTTAAGGAAGCACACGAAATTAAAATAGAATAGTTGCTATACAGAGTGTAATAATATTTAATGAGCAGTTAAAGTTTTAGTTAAACGTTTTACATTTGCCCTCATAATATCGATATCAAATTATCGAAAACCATTAAACACATAAATATTTCTCATTTCGGCTTACAATTTTTAGAAGTTTTAATCTCATATTCTGAAGGTTTCTGAACCCAAATTTAAGAAACGCCATTTTTAATATTAAAACTGCTAAGATGTCTAGTATTCGATAGTTGCAGTTAAATTCGCTAACACAAAACCTGAACCTGAAATTCTGTGTATTATTTTGCGAAATTTTCTGAAAATTTTCGTTGAATTTCTTCTGTTTGGACACGCTGATCTCGGCGGATATAGCACCAGCTTTCTAACACTGAGATTCCGGGTTCGAGTCGCGGCTAACCGGGATTTTTCAGGTTAGGGCATGGATATTTGTTTGCGTAGTTTTATCTGAGATCTTTCAATAAAAACGAATGTATTTAGTGGTTCCGGTTCCGTTAAAGAAATAATGATGATATAAGATTCAAAATGAGCTTCCCTTTAATTACTCACCGACTTATCTGTTTCAATAAATCAAACTTTTTATTATCGAGTATTTTGATACTTCTCGGATAAAGTTTGCTGATCGTGAGATTTCTTGGTATTATAATAACGAAAAAAATCCACTATTTCGGCCTCAACTTTGTGGTAGCTCTTCATGAAAGAGGAATGAAAACAACGCGTGGCATCATCAGTTGATGATAAAACCCAAGTCGTATTTATTAAATCCTTTGGTAACGTGCACAAGTTGTTTTTATTCCTCTTTCATTACAATAAGGTTATTTAAAAAAATAATTTAAAAAGTGTTTCATTGCACGATAAATGGAATTAAAAAAATTGCATTTTAAACCTGGCGATATCTAGATGTGAATCAAATCAAGTAAGTTTGTAGCCAGGTCCGAGTCTTTCTTTTAACGGTGTTTTCCATATTCCGTCGATATTTTTGGCATCAGAGTCTCTGTAGCGAAGAAGCTAAAGGACGTCCGACAGAAGAATTTTCTCTTAAATCGGCAGCGTTTGCATTCGCTTTGAAAATTGCGTGAGGTTGCTAGAAAAGAGGTGAAGAAGAGAAATGATAAACACGTAAAGGCAGATGTTTACCATAGCATCCATGATGCTGTTGCTATAGAGGGATTTCTGGGAAACAAGAGGATCGCCTCTTGGCCAAAGGATTTGGACCGCGATTTCGAAATTTCAGATTTTTTTGTGAAGCGTTCTTTGTTACCGGCAAAAAGAATCTCTCCCAGCTTTACCCTCAGTTGAACGTTTTTATCGCGATTAAAAGTCGTTAATTAAGTCATCCATCAGACGCCATGGCTTAGTTTAAAGTTTCCTCTATGAGAAAATCTATCCTTGAAAATCGTATACTACCTTTTTGTTTTACTGTTGCTCTCAATTACTTACCGTGACGCATTCATACCCAAACAAAGAGGAATCGGTTTGGACGCTGAATTTAAGTCCATCCCTTAAGAAGATGCATCACATCTTTAAAAGCTATCCCATTGTAACTAAGTTTTATAACGTGTTTCGTATCGCTCGGATTTATAATGTGTTATCTAAGTCTTTTATTTCGGGGGGTTAAAGGTTCACGCCTCTACGTGCAAACTATATTGATCCCTTCCCACTATCTCTAAGTTTACGAGATTATTCACGCATCAAGTAGACTTTTTTGAGATAAAATTGTTACACCAATATGAAAAGGTTACTATAATAATCCTTGTGAGACTTTCAAATAATCTACTAATATTTGGTATCTAAATAGACGCAATTGAATGACACGAGTCACTTACTGCGTACAAGTAAAAAATATCACTGCGCCAAATACGGCTGGTAAATAAATGGCTTCGAATTAAGTAAGAAAAAAAGGCCGTTGAACTGAAAAACCGAGTTTGAAGGGTTTCCTAACGCTATCAGAGTCGTACACGAATTTTAGACTTGGACATCAAATATTAATTATTATATACCACAACATCCACATCTAACGAGTGACCCCTTTGTCGAAATTTTGGACGTAAACTTTTTCCCCTTTTTTCAGGACCGGATAAAGAACGTTTTGAGAGATATTTAGGCATGTATGAAAGTACGAAAATTTCACAATCATCCCAAAGAAATTGATTAATGGCCATTTAGGCTCTTTAAAAAGAAAAAGATAGCTTCCAGCAATGCTTATAATTATTTGAAGGTGAACGTAGGTGATATACTGGTAGCATTTTGGCTAACGAGGGTTTCGGCTGAGGATAAAAGAACGATTCAACTTTGTTATCCGAAGCCTCGTTTGGTATAAATTAAAGAGTATAAAGGAGTGGCCAACATCAGGTGTATTATAATATGGTGCATTGAACCTAGTTCAAAATCAAAAAATAATTCTTAAAAAATTTACAATTACTAGTGGAAGAAGTTAGGTGTTCTCTATTGACCATTTCATTGAAATTGTCATAAACATTCAGTATATGCTGAGAATAGCATTGTGTGGTAAATTGTATTGTATGAACAATATTATTAGAGCAACATTTGGCTTATAATTTCAATATTTATATATAATTATAAAAT